>BJKM01000746.1:10000-247274 GCA_015082035.1 Chaenogobius annularis
ACAGCTGCACCGCTCGTGTGTCATCTGCTGCTGTTGGATTTCTTTGGCTCTATCATTTCTGTTTATATTTATCCATAATCTGAAATGGAAAATAGTTTTCTTGAAGAAATAAGTTGGGATACGTGTTGATGACTTGTCAAATGGATTTATTAACGCGAAGTGATCGAAAGTGAGGGTCTTTTTGTCATCATCTGTAGCTGTAAGTTGGCTTTAAAAATCATGATATATTGCTTTGATTAAAATGTTTTAACATGGCTTCCACGTTGTTCCACTTCTTACTAACGTTAGTATATTGGTTTTATAAATGTTGTATTCTAATTTACTTGTACTGTCCAGGAGAATTTAATATACATGTTTTACATTTTATTGTTAGGAAGAAAGTGAGAAGAAAAATCACGTTTTGTCGATTATTCATGATGATCAAACTGTGAAATCTTTAGAGAGTAAATTAATGTAAATTAAAGTAACTCTAGATTCCCTTAGATGACAATTTACCACCTTTATGAAAATTGTGATTGATTATGATTTGTCAAAAAAACAGAACACTTAAAGAATAGATTTAATACAATTTACTTTTTTGCTTTTAAAACTCACACTTATTACTTACTTACTCCTATTTTTAGTCATGATTATATTGAGAACAGACTACTGTCTCCCTCTCTCCGCGGGGTGGCTGGGCGATAGGGGGAGGAGCTCAGTCACACGGGCGGAGCTCAGAGTAGAGCCGCTGCTCTTACACATCAAGAGGAGCCAGCTGAGGTGGTTCAGGCATGTGTTTTGGAACCTCCTGGACACCTCCCTCACACTGCATGACAGACGTGTTTTAAGCGACAGAAAAACGCCCAGTGCCAACACAGGGTTCATCTCTAAATACAAGAGCAACGGAGTAGTGGGTCATTCTGCCTCTGTGCCCCTCGCACACATCCGCCTCTGTGCCCCTCGCATACGTTTGCCCTGGGTTTAGAACAAGTCACGGCTTTGGCTTCTTTATGTGCAATATGTGCTCTGTCCCACCTCTGTCCCACCTCTGTCCCACCTCTGTCCCACCTCTGTCCCACCTCTGTCCCACCTCTGTCCCACCTCCCACCTCTATCCCGCCACCTTCGACGCTTCTGTCCTGTTCCCTTCGTGCTCGTCTCTCTCCCCTTTTTGAATCTAATTGTTGTTGCTTCTTTTAATGGCGGTTGGCAGCCAACTGTAAAGGTGCATTTACTGCCACCTACTGTAGTTGTGTAGTAAGTATGTGATTTACGCAATACCGTAAAAAAAGAAAGAAAGAAAGAGAAAGCTGCTCTGCTACTGACCGGTCATGTGACGATATATAACGCGGATACGAAAAGAATGCGTGTGCATTCGATTCTTTTCCACTTTGATCCCATAGGCTTTGAAGACAATGAAACATAAACGCAGAGGTACGAGTCAGCTCTGCGCAAAGCTCTCTTTGTCATTCTTGCTTTCTCTTTTTTTTTCTTTTATCTTTTTTCACGGTATAGTGTAAAACGCATACTTTGAAGACGTGCAACTACAGTAGGTGGCGGTAAATGCACCTTTTCAGTGCCAACTGCTATTAAAAGTAACAAGAACAACAAGCACTGCGCAGAAAGCAGTCTGTGTGTCGCTCGTGGACCCGCAGTGGTAACAGTGATCCACAGTGATGAGTAGTAACGTGAGTGTGGTGTGGCTTCTCTCTTTGAAACGCCTCATTCACCGCAGTGAAGCGCCAATTCTGCGCTGTCTCAGAGGCTGTGGGGGGGTGTGCATACTTTATTTTTTTCTCTCCCAAGGGGCGTGCGCCAGAAAAAGTTTGAGAAGTTCTGATTTATAGTGAAGTGAATAATCACTATTATTGAGTAACCAAATCATCTTTACATCCCTGTTCAAGTGTGGTTAGAAAAACAGATTTCGAGCCGGCCTAGGCCCAGTCTATTTATATGTGTTAGCATGTCGAGGCCAAACCTACTCATGTTTTGCATTTGAAAGTTTGTCTGTAAAGAGATTTATGATTAAATTGTCTTCAAATATTGTACTTTTTAGGGGGATAGCCTGGTTTGGGCTCCATACATCTCCTGACAATCTGTTTTTGTGCAATGATGAATCAGATGCTTCTTACAAAACTTCAGCTCCCATCTTTGGACATTTATTGATTATGGTTTTCATAATCTATTAACGAAATGTTTTATTTGCAGTTCAAGTTTATGTGGGGGGTTTAATTTATGTATTAATTGTTTTTGTGTTTAGGTTACTATGGGGAAGAAGAGGAGCAAAGAGCGAAGCTCCAGAGAGGAGGAGGATGATATTGACTTGTCAGGTATATTTTCGTTTTAATACAGAAATGAATGATCTATACTACGAATGTTTAATAAGTATTTGTTGTATTTTAAGGTCCATCTTGCCGACATATCAAAAAGGGAACGGACCAAACGGTTGTTAAAAAGCTTCCGCAAAATGTAGACTGGACAAACTGCCAGGAGTGCAACAATGACGACAAAGGTGACAATGGCCCGTCAGAGGAAACCAAAACGGAGGAGAGTGGACCAGTGTGGATGTGCCTGAAATGTGGACACAGGGTAGGATCTGTTCGTCTTGTCAAACTATGGCTGAAATGATGTGTGCCGTTTGATTGAGCTCAGTTTTAGAAGACAGCTTTATTTAGGACAAATCTGAAAAATGGATATAGACGGGTTCAGATTATTCCTTTTTTCCTTTTTTTTTTTTTTTTTTTTGGTTAAAATTTAGATTCATCAATACCGCTTAAAATCAGATTCATCAATACCTCATAAGACGGAAGTTTGTGTAGGACGGAAGTTTGTGTAGGTGCTACTTTAGAGGCCGATCTTTATGACGCTATGGGAGAAAAAGGCACTTTGAAGTTACTTTGTCCAATGTAAATCTTTGGATGTCGTATAATAATGCCCAAAGGCACTGGGATAGTGCATCTATCCCATCTTTAGGTGTCTTTGGAGGCAATTTTGTTTTCCAGGTGAAATTTTGAATGTTGAGAGGGCAAACTGACAAAATAATAATTGTGTTGTGTCCTGCCTGAGATGATGATGAATAATACAATTCTCAAATATTGTGAGGAAAAAAGTTCTGACTTCAGTGCTGTATTGTTAATAATATAACATATATTTGAAAAGGGCTGTGGACGTCATTCTGAGAACAAACACGCCTTCAAGCATTACGAGACACCGCACTCTGATCCTCATTGTCTGGTGGTCAACCTGGACAACTGGGCTGTTTGGTGAGTTCCTTTCATACTTTTTTTTTTCTCTTACACACATTTTCTGAGTGCTTCAGTTGTTAAGTGTTATTTCTTTTTACCCACAGGTGTTATATCTGTGATGACGAGGTGCAGTTCTCCCCAACCGGACTTTTAGCTCAGCTGCTGACCAACCTCAAGAAACTAACCTCCGCAGAGCCATCCAAGAGGCCGCAGAAAAGTGTGTAACCAACAGAAAATACATACTAGTGATGCTTGGAATACCCTTTTAACATTTTGTATTTGTATTGTTCAGAAATAAAGGAAGATTTTTCCGAAGTTGAGGAGAAATTGGACGCTCTGAAACTAGAAGGGAGCGAGGAGCAGGAAAATAAGGATAATCAGGTGCAGCCCAAAAAGGAGAATAACAAGAGAGAGAGTACAGCCAAGTCCAACAAGCCCAGTACGACGCAGGAGGAAGGGAGGGTTGTCCCAGTCAAGGGGAGGGACGTCCTAGAGGAGGGGAGGGTCGTACCAATGAAGGGTAGGGACGTCCCAGAGGAGGGGAGGGTTGTCCCAGTAAAGGGCCTGAGCAACCTGGGCAACACCTGTTTCTACAACGCTGTTATCCAGGTAAAAATTGTAGTATTTTTTTCCTTTTTGGTCATTTTGTTTATTTTTTCTTTTTTACCTTTCAAAGTGTTTAATATTTTCTTTTAAATTGTTAATGTAATGATCCTGATTTTCACTTGGATCACTTGAAAAAAAATAGATATTTCAGCCGTAGCTCCTTGTCGACCATAGCTTAGTTGGTCTTCTTGATGGAAACCGCTTTTGAGAGCCTTGAAAGTGTTGTCTAAATGTGACCATTTACTACGCCTGATCTCAGAAGCCTGGTTAATACTTGAATGGGAATTTCTAGGAATGCCACAGTGGGGCAGCTGTGTCCTTAGGCAAGACGCTTGATCCGCATTGCCTTGTATGCATGTGGTTTGGGAGCGAGTGCTGGTGGTGGTCGCAGGAGCTGATGGCGCAAATTGACAGCCTAGTTTCCGTCAGTTTGTTTTTATATATTACATATTTTAAAACCAATATATACCCTTTAATGGTTTACAAATATGAATGTATTAATTAAATAATAATAAATATACGCAAACGCATGAATAAACAAATAATTTCTTATTCATTTGATTGATTCAAAAAATATATATCTTCACTGGCCCAGGAAGGTATAGAATGCCTGTTTCTGTAGCAAAGCAGAGAAGAGTCTGAAATATTAGCAAAAAATATAAATTCCGGAAGGAAAATAAACCCCTGATGTTAAGGTGTCTGTTTTACAAACTTTTCATCAGATTAACACACACTTCTTACAAAGTATTACTAATTTACTTTTTATTGTTTTTTGCCTTGCCCAGTCAACTAAAAGTAGCCCTTCTCTTTTAATTTTCCTCAGAATCTTTCCCAAACACACATGTTAAGAGATATTCTGAATAACGTCATAGAAGAGAAGATCACATTGAACATTCAACCTGATGCCTCTTCTAATCTGGTTTGTCAAATTTCTCTTTTATTATTGTGTTAGTATTATATTTAACCAGCTTTTTGTTTTTCTATATAATTTGAAGGAGCCAATCACAGTCCACCTGGAACGAGCTGGACCCCTGACGTTAACTATGTGCCAGCTCCTCAATGAAATCCAACAATCCAAGAAGAACGTAGTAACGCCACGCGACCTGTTCACACAAGTTTGTAAAAAGTTAGTTTAAAAGGTTTATCATTAGTTGATCTTCAAACCATTTTTTACTGCTCCTGTTTTATAAGTATTATTTAATTGTACTTTTTGCAGAGCGGCCAGATTTAAGGGCTTCCAGCAGCAGGACAGTCAGGAGTTGCTACGATATTTGCTGGACGGAATGAGAGCGGAGGAAATCAAAGTAAGCTCTCAATTATCTTATACTATACAGCTAGGGGTGGGGGATATGTCAGTTTTTTACATTTGGCTATTTATTTATTAGATCATTCATATATTCCAAAAACAATAAAGGCCCTAAAATCTAACCTTGAGGTACTCCGTATTGAATATTAGTTTTTTTTTTTTACATAATTAGATAACCATATATGAGCCAACCCATGACAAATGTGTACAACTTTTTCAACAATATTCTATGATGCACGGTCATCATAGAATATTTAATTAATATCAAGAGGGTTACATTTCCAATTTCTCCCGAGAGTTCATACTTTCCTGTGATTGGTTAATCTTGCCATTCATGATTTTGCATCAGATCTGAAAAGACCCCTTAGTGATTGTTTTTGTTTTTTGTTAGAGAGCCAGTACAGGGTTGATGGAGTCATTGAAAGAAGCCAAAAATGGAAGTGAAGAGCAGCTGAAAACACTTGTCAAAGGTAACATCATCTTGCTGGGAATAATGTTGAAACATATTTCTGACTAAAGGGAAATATATTTTTCTTTTACTTCCTTCACTCTCAGATGATTTTAAATTTTTGTTCCCATTTTTTCAGAATACGAAAATAATTCCCTCCCAAAAAATGTCGTGGATCAAGTTTTTGGAGGGGAAATGACCAGCACTGTGATGTGTCAGCAGTGCAAGACGGTGGGTGTCATTTCTGCACCAGCTCGAATCAATACTGCAGAGCCAATAGTGTTTGAATCAGTTGTGTCAAGTAGAGTATTGAGTTTATCTAATTACAAGAAAATTACCAAAGCAAAAAGCAGATGATTAATGTTCAAAAAGATTGGTCAAAACCTGTTTTTTAATCAATAGCAATACTTTTGGTAATGTTTTAAATACTTAATACTGGTCTATCCTTATAGGTGAAGGCATTTTTAAAAATTTTATTACTACAACTTTTACATTATTAACATACATTTATTTTTAAGGAAAGGGGGAATAATGCATATGAACATTTAAATAAATGCCAGATCATAGCCTTGAATTAATTTGGTTGGCAGGTTGATTATAAATCAAAATATGTATTAATTAATTGATAAATAATTCTTAAAAGAAGGGTTTCAAATGGGCCTTACACCGTACACAGATGGATCAGTCCAATATGTTGAAGGTGGTTTGACCCAAAACAATTCTCCTAACATGTCTAAAAGTGAAGCTTGTTCTTAAAATATGTAAATTAGTATTTATATTTGCTTCACAGACACCTACATTTATACTCATTATTGATGTATCCGTAGTATTGATACTACTGTACCTAGTGTGTATTTCTAAACTGTTACAGTCCATACTTGTCAATATCTCCCATCATCCTTTTCAGACATAAGTACTTTTATTGGATGCCGTAATTAAGTTAATTTAGCATGAACTATTAATTTCCCAGGGTTAAGGTTAAATGAAGATAATGTATTCAAAGTTTCCTGTCTTAAAAAACTCAATAGTAATTCTAAATCTCATTATTTCACGTAGGTGTCAGTCGTCAAAGAAATGTTTTTGGATCTTTCTCTTCCTGTTTCTGATGAGGTAAAGTTCTTTGGCCCTTTTTTCCGTGGGACGGCAGAGTTCTTGCATTGCTTTTTTTTTTTTTTTTTTTTTTTTTTTTTTTTTTTTTTTTTAACATTGCTTTGTGTCTGTTAGGCCTATCGGAAAAAGTTCCAGAAAAAGCCCGCTCAGAAGTCCAGTAATGTGACAGAAGACGAGCACGACAGCCCTGTGTTGACCAATGGAACAGATGACATTCCCAGTGGAAGCAAATACCAGCAGAAGAAGGTCAAGAAGCAGGCCAAGAAGCAAGCCAAGGTAATGTTTGTGGGCATTTTCAAAGTATGAGACTCCAAGGGGCCCAGAGTCTTCTCATGGGTTTCAGCTTTCACCTTTCGAACGATTGTGTTTTATTTCATTGTTAATACTTCAACAGTCCACATTTTTCATAATTCTGCTACACATGGATATGATTTAAATGACAAATATTCTGCTCTTGAGTACCTCTGCTTGATATTTGTTTGTTGATGTTTTTTAGAACTTTAAATTATGTATCCGCTGAAAGCATATATGATCATCAGGAATTGTGTTGGGGCATTTGGGGCAACACACTTCCATGCCACTAAGTTCAACATACCATACCAAACATTTCATCTCTGTATTTGTGTCCACTGACTATAAAACACCAAATAGCAATTTGTCTCAGTGTAGTTGTGTCTTCAAATTCAACATTACCCTCAACCATCCTTATATTATGTATAATATATGTATTTTTCTTCTTTAGCTTTGATATTATCTTCAGTATGTCTACAATCATTTGTGCTGGGATGAAAGTTATTAAAGTGGCATACAACAGTTTTTGGGCTAATGTATATAGGCCCTTACAGCTTATTTATTCTTATTTAGTTTATTTCTTCTTTTCCTGTAAAGTTAACGTAATGCCACGCGTGTTATTTTTAATTCCCATATTTCCTGGACTTTGATCTTTTTCTTTCCCACAGCATCAAAGGAGGCAACAGAAGCTCGACGGTAAAACCACCTTAGACGGCCTTGCATCCCCTCAAAGCAGCGACAGCACGGAACGCGACGGAGATGACAAAGAAGAGGAATCCTGTGAAGGAAAAGCCAACGGAGAAGAATCTTCAGGCGAGATCGAAGACGCCAACTCTGAACCGAAAGACCCAAGCGGCGCGCAAGCTGAAAACGAAGAGGAGGAGTCCGCCACGAGCAACCGCTTTACCCTACTGTCGGACCAGCATCCCAACGACGGTACTTCGGAACTGGACAAAACGTCTGACTCGGTTCAAGATGAAGAGAACAACTTGGAGAAAGATCTGGATGAAGCCATTACAGAAGATTGTGAGAAGGTAGCTGATGGAAGCATGGAGTGTTGTGAAGAGGAGCCAGAGGAGCCAGAGGAGCCAGAGGAGCCAGAGGAGCCAGAGGAGCCAGAGGAGCCAGAGGAGCCAGAGGAGCCAGAGGAGCCAGAGGAGTACACTGTGGTGAACCAGGACCCGGCCCTGGCCTTCCAGACTTCTGGCCCAGAGGAGGTCCCCGGAGAAGCAGGAGTGTTCGGTGCAGTCCTGCCTGTTCCAGTTCACAGAGGTGGAGACGCTCACCCAAAACAACAGCCTGCTCTGCGTCACCTGCACCAAGCGCCAGCACCGGGGCAAACTGGAGGTACGTGTGCGCGCCCATTACGTCGATCTGTTTATTCTCTGGTGCACAAGTGCTGTTGTTATTTTGTTCCACCGGTTCACAGTTTTTGTCCTTCTCAAAGCAGTTTGTTGTTGACATGAGCCAAAGGAAAGCAATTTTCTCAAAGTCTCAAGCCTCAGCATTACCATGGTTATCACTAATAACTGTTATAATGTTAGAAGAGCTACAGAGTGGGGAGGTGACAATAAGCTTAATCTACTATTATTTAAATGATAGGCAAGTAAAGTCTTATATTTCCTCTCCAGTTTTGTATCACAGGTTTATACATTGAAATACAATGTTATTATTAGGCTAATTAAATTAGGCCTATATTGTGTTTCTATTGCCCAATTATGTTTAATCAATAATAAAAACTGTTACAACATCTATTGATTTAAACAAAAAACATGATGATATAAATCTCTGTAGATCTTCAGAAGTAGCTCCTCCTCTGCTCTGGAGCGCTCTGCTTTGGCAACTCGAGTTTTAGAACTTCAAACAAATTGCTTTACAAACAGCACACATTACTTCATATCAGTCTAGTGTTTCTTTAGAATTCAGGTAGTGCGCAACCTACTGGCGAGTGACTCTTCTTTCCTCGCCTCTCACTCACCCCTCCCCTCCCCTCTCCTCTTCTCCTCTCACTCTCCCCTCTCTTCTCTCCTCCCCTCCCCTCTCCTCTCTTCTCACTCTCTCACTCTCCCTCTCTTCTTCTCCTCCCCTCCCCTCTCCTCTCTTCTCACTCTCCTCTCACTCTCTCCTCTCTTTCTCACCTCTCCTCTCACTCTCCCCTCTCTCTCTCCCCTCCCTCTCCTCTCTTCTCACTCTCCTCTCACTCTCCCCTCTCCTTCTCACTCTCCTCTCACTCTCCCCTCTCTTCTCTCCCTCCCTCCCTCTCCTCTCTTCTCACTCTCCTCTCACTCTCCCTCTCTTCTCACTCTCCTCTCACTCTCCCCTCTCTTCTCTCCTCCCCTGCCCTCTCTTCTCACTCTCCTCTCACTCTCCCTCTCTTCTCTCCTCTCCTCCCCTCCCCTCCCCTCTCCTCTCTTCTCACTCTCCTCTCACTCTCCCCTCTCTCTCACTCTCCTCTCACTCTCCCCTCTCTTCTCTCTCCCCTTCCCTCTCCTCTCTTCTCACTCTCTCTCACTCTCCCTCTCTTCTCACTCCTCTCCTCTCACTCTCCCCTCTCTTCTCTCCTCCCCTCCCCTCTCCTCTCTTCTCACTCTCTCTCACTCTCCCTCTCTCTCACTCTCCTCTCACTCTCCCCTCGCTTCTCTCCTCCAATCCCCTCTCTTCTCACTCTCCTCTCACTCTCCCTCTCTTCTCACTCTCCTCTCACTCTCCCCTCTCTCTCTCCTCCCCTCCCCTCTCCTCTCTTCTCACTCTCCTCTCACTCTCCCCTCTCTTCTTCTCTCTCCCCCTCCCCTCTCCTCTCTTCTCACTCTCCTCTCACTCTCCCCTCTCTCTCACTCTCCTCTCACTCTCCCTCTCTTCTCCTCTCCTCTCACTCTCCCCTCTTCTCACTCTCCTCTCACTCCCCTCTCTTCTCTTCTCCCTCCCCTCTCCTTCTTCTCACTCTCCTCTCACTCTCCCTCTCTTCTCACTCTCCTCTCACTCTCCCTCTCTTCTCTCCTCCCCTCCCCTCTCCTCTCTTCTCACTCTCCTCTCACTCTCCCCTCTCTTCTCACTCTCCTCTCACTCTCCCCCTCTCTTCTCTCCTCCCCTGCCCTCTCTTCTCACTCTCCTCTCACTCTCCCCCTCTCTTCTTCTCCTCTCCTCCCCTCCCTCCCCTCCCTCTCCTCTCTTCTCACTCTCCTCTCACTCTCCTCTCACTCTCCCCTCTCTTCTTCCTCCCCTCCCCTTTCCTCTCTTCTCACTCTCTTCTCACTCTCCTCTCACTCTCCTCTCACTCTCACTCTCCCTCTCTTCTCTCCTCCCCTCCCTCTCCTCTCTCTCACTCTCCTCTCACTTTTCTCCAACAGTACCTTTAGTCACATAAATCCCCTGGATCATTTGTAAATCCCAATGCACAAAAAAAATAATCCACTAGCGCTTAAATTCTGATAAAGTTTGTCAATTTCAGCTGACGCCGTTAGGTTCATTGTGTCACCACCACCCCTGCCAGAGTCTGGTAGTGCATGCTGGGATAGCATGACGTATACGATACAAAATACAGACATGTAATAAACACATTAAGCAAAGCAAGTACGATTCAAACGGAATATTTTCTCCATTTAAAACACTAAATGTTTGTAAATAGATCAGTCGCTCCAGTCAAAGGCTGACCTGGAGTCTGTTCCAATTGTTAGGAGCATAGTGGAAGTATTTCCAACCTTAGAGTTCACCCGAGAACAGACAATATAATGTACATTTGTGAGTTTCAGGACGATCCAGGATGAACTCAAACATGCAGGAATCCATCAAAATACAGCTCTGAGGAAACTAATGATGAGGAAACACTGTTGTAACAAGGTTAAAGCTCATTAAAGTAGATTTGACATATTATGTCCCTTTTAAATCATTTTAGTTCAATAATGCAGTTGACAATCAACAAATATGTCAAATAAAGGATCACATAAGTATTTCCTCGTCACAAAAAAAAAAAAAATGTCTTCTACTCCACAGGCATGGCGAATAGGTTGTCATGTTATAGTCATGTTATAGTCATGTTATAGTCATGTTATAGTCATGTTATAGTCATGTTATTGTGTCAATGAATTGTGTCAATGAAACACAAAATCTGCTTTGACACGTCAAAACTCTTTTACAAATCATTTACAAACTTCACTCATAATCTTGCTTTGTCTCAATGAGTTGGAAAGGCCAGGGAATATACTATAGTGCCATATATATATATTTGAGCATACTGTATACCGGTATATGACAAGTAGAATGCTTAAAGTGCTTTAATTGAGCTTATATATGATACCTTCTAACTATGTGCATATTTTCAAATCCAGATGTCTGTACCAAATGTGTATGGTTTTGAATGCGCGATCACTAATTCACTTCATTTGTTTAGGTTCCAAGAAGAATGTGTACACTGATGCCTTGAAGCAAATGCTGATCTCCTCTCCTCCTCCTGTGCTCACACTTCATTTGAAAAGATTCCAACAGGTATTTTTTATATTTTGTTACATGCAATAGTTTATTTCTAAATACCAAGTATTGTATGTATACTGTAAATTGTGAAAATATTCAATGACTGGTGTTTTAATTGGTTAAAAATACATTGGGAAACATACATTCTCACTGTGAGTGGGCTCGCCTCTCCACAGATCTGTCCTGTTACTTGGCCTGGGGCTTGTCTCCAGGGGGATAGATAAGTTTATGCTATCTGTGGAACAGTCTAAACAAAGCAATATCATCTCCATGGAAACGAGCAGATATCGGATCCTCATAAAAAAAGTTAGAGTGAACCTTTAATGACTTAAGGATGAATGAATTTCCCCATTGCTTCTTTTGCAGAATGGCTTCAGTATTTGTAAAGTAAACCGACACGTCCAGTTTCCTGGGGTGTTGGATTTGGCCCCTTTTTGTGCCGTGAACTTCAAGGTAACCATGACCTAACACAAATGAATGTTTAACATTTACGTCCTAGATTTATGAACACATTTGAGCGTTTCTTCCCACAGAGTGGAGTGGCGGGGGACTCTCAGATTCTGTACAGCCTGTATGGTATAGTGGAGCACAGTGGGACAATGCGGTCCGGTCATTACACGGCCTACGTTAAAGTACGCCCACGATTTGCCAAATCAGAGTCCAACGGCAGTGCTGCACAATGTGAGTATCTTGTCTTCTTTGAGCGCTCACGAATCGCTCCGTTTGAATCTTCCTTAGATTGTTGCGTCACAGGCAAACGTGTGGACTTCTGTGCAGCTTTTAAGTCCATAAACCAAACCCTCATTTAGCACCAGCCTCATTCATTCATTCATCTCCCAATCTAATTATTAGAAAAACATCATGTGCACTTTAAGCATAATAAGCTTTCTAATATTATTGCAAATGTTTATGTAACTCCTTCACAAAGTCTTATAAATATTGTAGGTGACACAGAGCCAACCAAAGGGTCCTGGTTCCACATCAGCGACACCAGCGTTCAGCCTGTCAGCGAGGGTAAAGTTCTGAGCTGTCAGGCCTACCTCCTCTTCTATGAAAGGATCCCCTGAGCTACATGTATGGACGTACACTGCTGACCAGTGTGTGCGTGCAGCACGCTTTAGCTCAATAAAAACAATATTACAATAAATTGTGTTTTATTACTGTACAAATCATGCTGGAAAAATAATTTGTACAAATGTTTATTTTTAGCAATGCCATAAAATGAAATGTTTTCTAAAGAAATGTGTCTGGATTGTTTGTTTTTACAAAAAAGAGCTGCAGGTTACACATGTAAGGCATTCTTAGCAAAAGCCACCATAGAATTCTGACCTGTTTCTCAATTCTAAACATTGGGATGTCATGTGAACCCAGTGTGTTCACAACACAATACTCCACAACACAATAATTCACAGCACTGAGCATGTGACACCATTGCACCATACATTATAAATAATTTAATTTATGTTTTTTCTGGGAAGGCACTTTTATATTATCTATTTTTGAACTAATTGGTGTAGTGTTCCCCTAAGGCTGGTTAGATCCAGCTCGGACCAAGGGGAAGCCTTGCTTGTGTCTGTCCACCCCAGGGCAGCTGTGACTAAACAGTCCAGGGTGTTGTGTGCACTAATCCTCAACATTAGGGCTGTAGAAAACATTAATGGAAAGTACATTTGGAACTTGGACTGTTTTATTCTCCTTGATTCTGAAATGTGTACAAGGAACCGGTGTTGTGCAAAAGTATTAAACATTCATTAGACGTGTCATCATTGTTCTAATCACTTGTAGGAGAAGTGAGACAAGTTTGTGTGAAAGTATTTGGCAGATTTTGTACTGAGCATGCGCAGTCTGGTCAGATCAGCTTTTCGTTCCTGCTTCTGTCACATGACTAAAGGAACTCTGCTCGGACCAGAACCGGATCAGAACCAACGCCACTTTTTCTAATGGCGTCGCGGTCCACGTCCACCTGACAGGTTAGAAACGCCTTTCATATTAAGATAAAACTGCTCAGCTTTTGATGGGCATTTTGGTCAGACTAAGGAGCAGAACATCCTGGCGGAGACCATGGATCTATTAGGCGGTTACTGGTTCTCTGGCCTAGCAGTAGATGAGATCAGATGTTTCTAACGGTGTTTGCGCTGAAGGACTAGAATTTATTAAGGTAAATTTGCTGTAAATAGTCCGTGGATGCGGTGGCGAAAGTGTGGGTCTTTACGGTAAGTTGCCTAAACATGAGTCAGCAGTTCACGCCGCTTTGCTGACTGCAGCACACTGAAAGAAAGCGCTATTGGTGGGTAGCGTTTCAAAAGGACCAGAAATCTACGTTTTATCAGTTAATGAAGTATTGGGGATTTTTTTGTTTGAAGGCAAATTATGTAAAATATGAAAAGCATACGCAAGTAAGCTATAGACCGATAGAGCTAGTGGTGGTCTTTGAAACGGGGGTTAAAGGGCGTATGACACATTCTCGTATTTTTTCATTCTTTTTCATTATTACTTTGGTTTGGTGGGATTAAACCTGTGGTAAATATTAATAATAGTTTTAAAGTCAAGTTGCAGTTTGTGAAGAAAAATATAAGTTGACCATTATTACATAATCAGTGCTGAGTGAGTTCTAAAAAGGAATTCCTCTACCCACGTCATCAATAAGCGTCGTTGCTGGGACAATTTACAGCAATTGACACTTTTGACACATCTTAAATGTAATGTAATAATATAATGTTTAGTCTAACCTTTCAAATGCACTTCAAGTATAAGTACTCATAGAGAAGCCTCAGTAGAAAATACTCAAGTAAATATATCACATTCGAAGTATTAAAGTACACCTTTTAAAAATGTACTTTAACAGTAAAAAAGTAATTCAAACAGATTTTGGGAACTATTAAAGTGTCAAATTGTGAGTCTCATAAATACAGCAGAAAACAAATCCTGTGTCACGTCCTTAGCAACGCCAGATGCCATTTTTATGAGAGGGCAAACTACAATGGAAAGTAATGAGCAACTTCACTATACTCATCAAATTCTCCAGAATGAATGCCTCAAATGACCCCAACCTGTTCCCAACAATCTTGAAAACACGAAGAACCGCTACAAAGCTAAAGACAACTCACCAAGCATTTGTACAGGTCCATATTCTACTTTCCTGAAGTCTTTTGGTTGTCATATGGTCATATTATTTATTTTCCTCTTTAAGTGGTCACACTTGATGGGTGTGCGAAGCATAGACTTTATAGTTAAGCCTAGAACTGTCATTAGGATTCAGGTTGTAGACTTTAGCACCTGTAGCTAACTTGGCACTGTTCATTTTTGTACAAATGCCTGGTGAACTAAATGGTGCCAAAGTGGAGACTATCCCACTGTCAGTGTTTTAAGCCTTGCTGCTATGTTACAGAAGAATTCATTGCAGTATTTCAACTTACCTGTGACTTGCGGTGGGACTATACAATGGTAGTCCAAATTTGGAGCCCTTTTATCGTTTTTGTGGCTCTTTTGTCACACATTGTCTGAAAATGTAACTTCAGATGGGGTCATGGTGCTTCTATATTTACACTCCAGCACACCGTTTGTTTTACAATCTCCAAAGTTCAGTATTTGGGCCTCTATTCCAAACTTGCCATGCTTTCCTAATGTTTTCTCCTTTGCACATGGTTGCCAAGCTGAGCAAAGCCTCACTGGAGTTCTGATACCCGGATGTCCGAGAATGGTCCTTGATAGGTCATTTGTCCTGATTACTGGGAGTACATTTTCCTGGTCATTACAGCCTATTTTGTAACTATGGCTACAACAATTAACTGACTAAGGCCAATTTCTATTTCTTAAGAATTCACAAGAATTCATAAGAGGCAAGATGTTATCGTGACTAGTCGACTATGAAAATGGTAGTTGTAATGGTTATCTAGACTGCACAGACTCAAAAAGACAAAAGACATTTTTATAACAAAGTCAGTGATACACTTAATTTGTATATTTTCTGTCTAGAAGCCTTCAGTCACCATATTTCACATTCATATGTCACCCATGGACATAATAAGACATAATAATAACAGGACAAGTTCATGATATTTTTACATTATGGTTGATTATTATAGGATGACACAAATACAGGGCCCACTCTGTTGCCTTCACTTACATTATAGAACAAATCTTATTTACATTTACCTAAATTAATAATTAAAGTGCATATGATTTTACAAAAAACTTTGCTTATTTTTTCTCCCCAGTTTGACAATTTTTATAATGTTACTTCCTGATTGGACATGAGCAGTAGATGTGACATAGGTAGAGGCTTTTCCAACGAGTGACCATATAGTAAATGAGGGCTAATTTACACAATAGTTATATTTCGACTAATGATAATAATACATGGCAACTCTTTTAGTTTGCTTAATTATTGTAAAATAAATGTAACATAAACAACCAATAAGTTCTTGGCAATATGCGTATTGATACGAGATGCGTATCATAAACTACATAAATGAATTATAAATTGGAGAGTTGAATCTTCTGGGCTGAAAAGGTGACTTATTTACAGGACATTCTGTATTCTGATATTAAGGGCACTGTGAACATGACATTTAACTAGTGAATTTAGTTATTGTTTTATCCTATATTTATAGACCAAACAATGCTGGACCTCACGCCCTGCACCCCCTGTCTGCTCTGGAGTGCAGCTTCAGTGATCGACTGATCCACTCTTGCTGAGTGTCGCAGGTCTTTCCTTCCTGCTGCTGTCAGACTCTTCGTTACAATGAACACTGCTAATGCTGTTAGCCCTGAACATGTGTCATACGTCTCTTATAATCATGTGCAATACTTTGATGTCATGTCACTCATCTCTGGAGCCATATCACTGTCACTTTACCTGTCATTACATGCCCACTGTGTTTAACCATAGCCTCTTATTGGACATAATAGACACTTAAGTCACTTTAGCTGCTATTTACCCACTAATTACTCTATCCATAAGCTGCACTGAACACAACCATGGTCAAGAGGGGATTGGACACTGTAGCCTGTTAAGCCCACTGTCCCTGATCAGTGACAATTTGGGGTTCTGTTCCCATTGAATCCAATGGACAATATAAATGTTTTTAAGCTACAGAAACATGCTATATATTGTTGGAAATCTTAATTTTTTCACAAAAATCTTTTTCATTTGGAAAATTACAATTAAATTACACTAAGTGAGGATGGGAAAAATAGGTGGGCCTTTTTTAAAAACGTATAGCTTTTGGTGTTGGTTGGCTGAAAGTTGTTACGCAAACACAGTCACAGGCAATAGTGGTGCGCGGGTTGTGTTTGGCCCCTGGGTCGGTTTGGAGCGGGTCATGAAAGTGTAATGTGGTCCCATGTCTCGCGGTAGTGCACTTTTGCATTTGGCACGTCTTATTCCTAATTAGACTTGTTTCTCCCTGAATAAGGGTGGCGTTATAATAAAAACAAAAATTACAGATTAAACATGACGGGCAATGTGTGTCTGCAGTCCACAGCTACATTCACCCTGCGCACTTCTGTTTGTGTAAGCTGTAGGTTACATACTCCATCCTGCAGCCTGTCCTAAAAGTCTCAAGTTTGACCCAGCAGTTTCTCTAATGACACTGGACCATGCTCTGACACAATCTCTACCTCGTCTCTGCTGTGTCTGTGACTCTGATCACCAAGCTGCTCCCTGTCTGTGGAGGCATTTTGGCCTGACTGTGCTTAGGCAGGATTTGTTGCTTTTTGGAGTGATTTTTTGTCCATAGTTTCTTAAATAATCATCCACGGATGTTCTGTGCGGGGCTACTTTTATTCCATTAAAATCTCCCTCATATCCATCGACTGAAAACCCATGCATAAAATGTGGACTGGATTCACTACTGGTCTGGTCAGTACTGAATATGTGATAATGGAGTTGACTTTGTACCAGCTCGGGAGTGGCAGCAATAGGAAGACTTTGCGGCCTGGGGTGGCCCCCTAGATCCACTACTGTCCAAGAGGAAATCCCCACAGAAAAAAGTCACATGTTTAATAAAACCGCCTTTTTAGCTTTATTACAGCACACATTCGCTGTGGCATGTCAAAGATTAATTTCATCAGTCATACATGTTTCACCAAGAATTGGTATTGATGTTGGAAGAGGTGTGACACTGCAAAAGCCTTCTCCAGAACACCCAAAGATTAAAAAAAAAATATATATATTGTTTTTAATTTTTTTTTAATGTATTCTTTAATCTAAATTTAAAACATGAAACAACAAAAACAAGAAACATGAGATGACATGACCAGGGAGAACAAGATAAAATAAAATTTTGTCTATTTTTGTCCAAATCAGTCAAATTTGTCCAAATTTAAAATTTTCCGCATGTCAGTTATAATTTTAGTCCAGTTCTTGATCACAGGCAATTGTGTCATCCATTTTGTTGTGTGGCCTTTTTCCCTGCTGCTACAAGTATGTTTTAAAGGTATCCATTTATTGTGTCCATGGCAGGGGTTTTGAGCCCTAAATACATTCTGAAATTGAGTATGTGGTGTGTTAAATAGCTGTAGTGCTTTGTTAATTTCAGTCCAATATTTTTCGCAACAGGACAGTCCCAGAAAACATGATATTGTTTGCCTCATGGCTGCCACCATTTCTTGAGCACTTTGAATGGTCGTATGAAAAAAAGCTCACATTCTCCAATATATTTATTTCAGATGTGAGTTTGTTGTCCTCATTGTAGTACAATTCATATCAAAAACAAAATTACTGTCTTTCCATTTTATTTTAATATATTTAGTAGTTTACAATCTGGGGGAAAAAAACACTTTTAACGCATTTGTATCCAGACTTGAATCTCAGGTCAGTTCTATTTGGTACAAAACCTTGTCATAAGCAACCAGTTTAAGATGTTAACATCTTTGTTTTGTTGTATGTTTTGATTTGCTCTTTCCATGTTGTAAGCACAGATTTACCCAGGATTCTTAACTTCCTCCAGATGACTCAACGTTTGTCATCTGCCAGTAGTCTGTACAGGAACCCGGCACAACATTAATCTCAACATCTTTCCATTGAGCTTCATATTCTGAATCGCACAACTACAGTAAGGCTCTGACCTGAGCTGAAATAAAGTATTTTTTTCAGACAAGGTAAACCCAACCATAGCTGTAGGGTTTTGAATCTGATACATGGTTTTAACCTTGCCATATAAATCTAGAGATTGTTTAATTCCACTCATCAAATAGCCTTGGGGAAAGAACATGGGAGAGTCTGGAATAGATGGAGTAATGAAGACAAACATTATTTTATAGTTGAAATATTAAAAAATATTAATGTTTCAGGTTTCTTTACGTTTTAGATGTTTTCTCTGCTCGATGCCAATGATTTGACCCTTCTCAAACACATTGACATCTTTCCATGATCTCGGGATTTGTCTTTCAAGCCACTCACTCATCAGTTTGAGTACCATGTTGCCAGCTGAGGACAATCCCCTGCGTCAATTATCCAGCAAGAAGCTCATACCTATTTTGTTTAGTCAACTTGGCAACTTTTTGTTTGTTTGTTTGAACAGGCAGTAGACTTTTTGTTAAATCATGCTTGCCTCTTCCTTCTGCCTCAGCCCAATCCTCTGTCCCGTAGCACATGATGTCGGGCCAGTCCCGCGCTCCTCGTCTTCACGTTCCAGTCGGGCGGTGCACACTTCCTGGGTTCTGCAGAGCCTGAACGAGCAGCGCCTCCGGGACGTTCTGTGTGACGTGACGTTTCGTGAAGGACCAGAGCTTCAGGGCCCACGCCTCGGTGCTGGCCGGCCTGCAGCCGCTACTTCCCAGCAGGCTCCGGGGCCAGCCAACAGTGCCCCGTCATCACACTGCCCGAGGAGGTGAGGAGATGCACGGCCAGGGCAGGCTTATTCATTCACGTGCAGGGATGTGCTTGCAGGTGTTTTGGGCAGCATCAGGTCTAGTCTTCTTAATAATGATAAGCTGGTGATGATTAACAAATACTAGTGACAAGTCATGTTGAACTGGTTTGCTGTCACGTGTGTTTTAATCATTAAGCTATTCTGTGATTAGGAAGACCAGCTTGTGCCGTTAAAAAGCCAAAAAAGGCTGCGTTCAAACCACAAACAACACATAAAACAGTGACTGTGAAAACTTGACCAGTACTAGACCATGACTTGACCATGGTTTGGCCAATACTAGACCAGAACCAAGACTATGCAGCATTATCTTTTTTGGTCTTAATAGGGACGATTTGAGGTTCTGTTCCCATTCAAACTAATGGAGCATTCATTTCATGCGTCATGTGTAATGATTTGACATATTACTGCACTATAATCATATAGTGCACCCTCTAAGCTTAACACTATATTTGTCATGACACAAGAAATGTATTTTGACTCTATTGCAATTGACACTTTGGCTACATGTGGGCACAATTACACTACCACACAGTATGCACACATATTAGTCATGCCATTTCCACATTGTCCACATTGTTGAAACTAGAGCTCTGAGCTTTGACACAGTTGTTCTTGACCAGTAAGGCAATAAATGTTTAAGGATAAGGTATACTTTATTAATATTTCGTGAGGGAAATTCATTGTCTTCATTTGACCCATTGTTCAACGCTGCTGGGTCGACCTGTCTGGAGCAGTGAGCTGCTGCTGTACAGCGCTCTGGGACTCATCTCCAGTACGTCTTTGTCTACTGTCTACTATGAAGCATGTCTTTGCTAGAGCCATTTGAATTCAACCATTATTTTCTGTATCAAATGAATCAACATTTTATATAGTGTAAGTGCAAGAGCTTTGGCTGTGCTCTGCGTACTGTTCATTGCAAGTGTGAACACACCCTTAAAATACAAAGTGTTATTTTGTGCTCTCCTCTCATGACTGTATCTTGTGCCCTCCTCTCTTCTGCGCCTCTGTCCAGGTGACTGTGGAAGGTTTCGAGCCACTGCTGCACTTTGCCTACACCTCCAAGCTCCTCTTCACCAAGGAGAACATCCATGCCATCTACAGCTGCGCCGACCTCCTGGGCTTCCACAACTTAGAAACGTCTTGCTTCGACTTCCTCTTGCCCAAGTTCTCTGAGGGCAAACGAGCTCCACAAACTTGTTGTCAGAAATTACTCTCAAACTCTGCAACTTCGGACACAGAAAACTTAAGGAACCAGCAAGTTCCTTGCGAACCTTGTAGCTCAATGAGTGAACAATCGAATATACCCTCTACACATTGTCCACCTGAGAGTTCGCAGATGTCCAGCAAAGACAATTTTTGCTTGGAAAATTGTGGCCCTGAAATGACCCCCTTGACTCTAGACTTGGCCACAACCGGCGTCTGCCCAATTTTGTCCATGCAATGTGCAGACTCCAGCAAGGCCGACCACCCGGCTCAGTACTGTGAGCGAGACATGATGCTGGACATCGGAAGCGTGTGCAATCAGAGCGAATTGGCAGATTGCGGTCTTCCGTGCAATGTTAACGTTTCGGGACATCAACAAGAACTTATAGAGCCGGCGGCAGAAAGCATCGGGAACGAACCGGCGGAGATACTTAGGGCGGATACCGACTGTGACCAATGTCCGTTTCGATCTCAAACCAGCGACAAAACGGACATCAGCTTCGACCACAACGTGTCGGTAAACTTATCCGAAACATCCATTAGCGTTCTGAGTCAAGACGTTGGATTTGAGGACAGGAGCAGCGTAGAGAGGGAGGTAGCGGAGCATTTAGCGAAGGGGTTTTGGTCAGAGCTATGCCCGTCGCATGTTCAAGATCCAGCGGAGCAAGCGAAGATGTCCAAAGGGGCAGACTTCCATTGGCTTAAGCAGTTGGACTTGACGTCGAGCATGGGGGACTGCCCTTTCCTCAGAGACATGGAGTCGGGAGAGGACCAGGGTTTGAACAGCAGTCTGTCGGAGAGGAGTCCCTGCGCGTCCTCCGTGCCCTCCGGAGACGACTCGGACATGGACACGGACGCAGACACGGAGGCCAACAAGAGGAGAGCGGCGGAGGTTAGTAACAGCCGTATGTGGTTTTTTTGCAGAATGTTCGCAAAGTTAAAGGTAAGAGTGCTTTAAAAACAGCAAATCAATCACAACTGGAACACCGTAACAAGGCTAAAAGCTCATTCGAGTTGATTCCGCATAATACATCCCCTTGAAGGCCCTTGAAGTGGGTGTGTTCACTTCAAACCCCCTCTCCTGAAACATGAAAGACCTCATCTGTGTGTAAAGATACCATAACGCAAATACCATTATTATAGCCATCAGAGAAGTGAATTTCGTGTGTTTCTCTTGAGTAGATCCAACTGCCCTTCCCTGTGGAGGACATCACCAGCCTGAGCCGCAGTGCCTTCCAGCAGGTCCTGAGGCAGCAGCAGCTGACTCCGGAGCAGCAGGAGTTTGTCCACGACGTGCGGCGCCGCAGTAAGAACAGGATGGCTGCTCAGCGCTGCCGCAAGAGGAAGCTGGACGGGATTCAACAGCTGCAGTGTGACCTCAGAGTGCTGGTCAGTGGCACACTTCCCCCTGAGATTTGGAAAACATTAATGGAAGACACTGTGAAAACTAAAACGCTTTTGCCTTTTAGTTTAACTGTAGCCTCAAAGAGCACATTTTCTCTGCAAAATAAGACTCAACTGGCTTCACAGACCCCAGTTGGCCTCTAATGTGTGTACTGTAAACGAAACCCGTGCGTTGGAACAGTCTGCTTTACTTTAGATGTCTGACACTGACCCATTAGGCTCCGAACCTCTCGTTAGCTTTGAACCAAAAGGCTAGCTGGTTAGCTCGTAGCTCCATGCGTGTTTACAGGAACACGTGGCTGGGCCGTGTCGTGTCTGCGAGGAGTGTGGAACAGCTGGATACTTACAGGACCACATCAAGAGCATGTTTTAACCAGGAGGATGTTTATGGAGCTTAAATGATGCTACTGTAATAACTCGCACAGATCTAGAGTCCCATTTTGCACATCACGTTATTTTTGTCGTGATCGGAGCATCTCTAGTTTTGAATATTCATCATGTTTGTTGCATGAAACTGGAACATCTTAGGTTTGAGTGCCATCATCTGCACAGCTGCGAAGAACATTGATAAAGTAGAGGCCGGTCTCATTTATAAGGGAAATTTACTGTATTTTGACCCTCAGTTCTTGCTCTTGTTTGTCGCTTTCCTGTGCAGAGAAGTGAGAGAGAGCGCCTGCTGCAGGAGAGGGGCCAGCTGGAGCAGAGCCTGGAGGAAACCCGTCAGAACCTGTGCACTTTGAATCAGTTCTCCCACCTGGACCTCACCTCCGCAGCCTCCAGCCCCTCCACCGCCCGGCTCTCCCCAGAACCGCCCTCCATGCCCTCGCCTATGAACGCACACACAGTCGGTTGTACCTCCACACCGGCCGGGGCGCCATCGGAGGAAGAGGAGGGTTTGTCAGCGCGACAGGGTTGTCCCATAACTTCTTCCATCTTCAACAGTTTGGACATGGACTCTTTTTAAGACCACTGCCAAACCACAAACCTGAGGAGATTATACTGTAATGTTAAATCTAAATATGACTTTTTATGGCCAGGGCTTTGAAGATACAGAAATGCCAAGACAGTTATTGATCAAATAAGACCCCAAACCCCATAATTTGACAGTAGAATTTAACCACAGTATTCATACTTACAAACCTCTATCAAACACATTAGTTACCTCTCAGGGAACATTTACGTTTCTAAAAAAAATAATAAAGTATCTTTGCATAACTGTCCACTGCCCTCAGTACTTTTTATATGCAATCTACTGTTTATTTCCTGTTCCATATTATGCAAAATGTGGTTCCAAATATTGCAAGGTACATTTTTTTAATTGAAGCGCACACATTTTCCACACATTTATTAATCAAATGTGTAATAAATAGCAGCTCCATTATGTTACAGGGAGTGTTTTGTGCCTTATAGAGTGGAGAGTGGTCTCATTAAATAACATTATTGCTGGGTTTCAGATGACATCACAACATTCTATAAGCCATTAATATTTAATACAGATGGGACACCTGAAATAAAGTTAAAATTCAAATTTCTGTTGTAATAAAGTGAGTTCTAGGGCATCGTCACTGATAGAAATGATCAAGTTCAATATGAATGAATTTGCTTTTTGGATATTTTATGGCAAAGTACAATGTAATCAATAGAATCCAAACTGCCCCTAGGACATCATCACTTTCTAGAATCTGAAAACCACCAATTATGGATGTTCTAACTGTTGCACATTAGTGTATTAGCAGAGGCATTCTTCTTTAGATCTGTTTGCATGGATTTGATCAATAATTTCATGTTAAATGAAGTTCAATAAAACAACTTTTGAGTAAATATGTTGTTTTGTGATGTTTTCTTACAGTAAAGTGAAAGTGCAGTAGGGTTGTGTTTCCAGTAGAGGGAGACATGACTTTACTACTACTTTTTAATCGCAATGGGACTTTCCTGTTTCTTTTTTCTCCTTGTACAGAGGCTCAGTGGACTCAGTGGGTCTGCAGGAGAGATTAGCATTGACCATTCAAAATATAGTGTATTAGGGTTTAAATTGCTCATTACTATGGCAACGGTCTCAATTTCTCATTACTGAATCTGGACCAATGCACAATAAAAGCAGGTTAAGTATAAGAGGAAAGGAAAAACTGTTCTGACTTCATATGTTAGTTAAAAGATAGTTTTTCTGAAAGATAAATCCATTATGAAATATAGCCCACACGTAATTGTGAATAATCAAATAACCAAGAACAAATAGACCCTTTTAAACATTCAATATATTCTAACGCTCTGAAACAATATAATTCAAACCCATTTAAAATTCCAGGACGAAGCGACTGGAGGCGAAAGTGAAGTGGAACATAACGTGATATCACTGGAGGAACTGGGACTCGTCAGAACATCGTGAAATATGACAAATCAAGATGGGTTCTGACAAATGCAAATCTCTCAGATGCATGTGAGTGATATCAGAGCCTGTTCCAACACATTGACTATTGTATTTTACATTATTTATTAATTTATTTACAGACAAACATATTTATGACTAAGGTCAAATCCAGATTTTTAGGTTTTAATGCATGCAAAAGACTTTCAATTTATCTGGAGATATATTACATACTTTCACATGAGCAAATTATACTCAAGCTCAAATACAATTTTGAGGCTAGAAATATGTATATTTTCCCCATCCTTTGTTATAGAAAAGCAAACCAACTGATATTTTTACTCTGGAAATTCAAAATGGTTGCTTATGTTTTGAGAATTCACATTTTAATACATGTCATTTAAAAAGTTCACTTCACCTCCAGTTGCCTCCAATACGGAATTCTGAATCTCCTTTCAAAGCATTTTAAAGGGTCCATAACTCTGAGGTTTTTTTTATTTTTTTCTCACAATGCAGAAGCCATTTCGCACACATCTCTTTCAGTCGCGTTGAATCTTAAAGTCAAAAGGATTAAAAACTCTGACATACATGACACACAAAATCTCCAAAATGGCCGCCGCGTTTTAAATCAGGCTCCACCTTCTCCTGAACCCACAGCACATCCACAGTCTGGACCTGCTCCATCCGACGCAAATTAGTCTTCTACTTCCCCGTAATTCATAGTTCAGAACTTGGAGCGGCGCTTGACACACACACACACACACACACACAAAAAACGAGTTATCTTTTCTTCAGTGTAAAGTGGATGAGGAGGGAGGAAGCAGCTGTGCATCATGGGAAGGTCAGGGGTCTGTAATCCGCGGCCTGATTCGGTCCAGATTAAAAAACCTGCTCCGAGTTGTGATTAAGAGAGCGCAGGGTTTGCAGATTAAAGACGGCAAAACAAAATGAAAGCAGTTTAAACCCAATCCTGGAATTCATCAGAATAACCAAAACCTTCAACTGTCATTACAACGGCAGATTACAATAAACCGCCCTTCAACGCTTATATTTGCCTTTAACTTTATCAACGGATGTTTGAAAAATTCCAAGGAAACGAGTAAAATAGCAAGTTTCATCACACATTTTGGAAGGTTAAAAAAAAAAATATGGATGACTCAAACCGCTCCGACGATGAAGGACAGGACTAATATCATAACTTACATACGCACATGGAAGAAATAACCTCAGGACTCCACTTGAAAATAGACAAATTTAAAAAGTAATGGACAAAATGGGACAATTAATCTGAATTTGATATGCTCAAATTATTATTTTCTATTTTTATTCTTTTACTTATTTTATTGTATCTATTTTTTTGTTGTTGTTATTATTATTATTATTATTTTTATTATTATTATTATTATTATTATTTTTATTATTATTATTATTATTATTATTATTATTATTATTATTATTAATATTATGTTTTTCTGTTTTTATTGTGTTGTTGCGCTGTTTTTTTTTATTGTTCTATGCTCTAATAAAAAATAAATACAAAAATAAGATGCACTTTGTAACTTTCTTGTCTCTTTGGAATGTTCCACTGTATGGCATTAAACAACGGTGAATTCTGATTTCAAATGTACGTATGCGGACAAAAAAACACACGCGTCAATTCAGTTCTTTTTGTAAAGTCCAAGTGCCAACAACAGTCTTCTCAAGGCTTCTCAAAAAGTTGATCCAACCAACAGAAAGTAAGAAAATCCAACAATAAAACAAGAGCGCCCCCGCCTTCTGCAAGGTAAAACTACAACTTTCCTGCTGAGAAGTGAGGTGGAAGTGCTGACAAACAATACCACTGTGCTACGAACTATTTCAATCTTTTAAAATGAATAATCTAATCCAATACTGTGAAGGAGACTTGAATTCCAAAGCAGTACGACTTTTTTGCGCATCTATTGTTTGCTTCGCGTTTGCTTCCAAAAGTTTGGGGGATTACAGAAGTGAGACGGCAACCCAAACAACTTCGGAAAAGCGTGGATTAGGAAACGGGAGGTAAACACGGATCACAAACATCTGGAAGTTTCTGAGGAGATTATTGCAGCAGACAGCTTCAAGTGGGTGCTAATCAAATCAACAGCAGCAATGGGCACTCATATCATTTCAAGTGGAACAATTCAAAAATGAGTCTGTTTTGGAGTTTTTGATCTTTTTTTTTTCGATGAACATTAAACCGTGCGACCAGACTTACTCGACATTTCAGTGGGTACAATTTTGCCCGCCACCGTTTGCTGAGAATTGCCATGAAGAATCAAATGTGAATCGAATTTGCACTGAATAGACTGCGTTTAGTTAGAGATCAAAACCAAATCAGTCTATTCCCCTAAAAAACTTTCTTTCAAGGTGATGCTTTTTTCCAGATACTTACGACTGAACTACATGGTAAATACGTCCACATTTTAGATTTTGTTCATTGTAAACCGCAATATTCATCCAAAACCGCTTGACAATAGAAACAGATCCATCGACTTCAGAACTGATGTGGCATTTCACATTTCAAGCAGCAGATTGTCATTCATTCATTCATTCATTTTCTACCGCTTCTTCCCGTTAGGGGTCGTGGGTGACTGCGGCCTATCCCAGTGCCTTTGGGCCTTAGGCGGTCATTTACATGTTTTTATTTTTAAAAAGTAGCAGTGATATTTCAGAACTCTACATGTGTCACTCGGAGTCTTCATTTTTCAAACAATCACGCAGTACACGGATGTGGGCGGGGATAGGGGATAGGTGAAAACTGTAACTTTCTGAGCACTCGAGCCTCAGTTGCAGGACAATACAGGATTACTCAAATCCATCAATCAATCAAAATACAATTTTGAGTAAACATGATGAAGAAAAAACAAGGTTAAAAGCTCATTAAAGTAGATTTGGCATAATATGTTCCCTTTAATATATAAACTCTTTACATGGAAAACATTGTTATGTTTGGGCACACTTTTTAAGGTTATTGGAAAAAAGAACAAACGTATGGGTTCCCCTGGGTTGAACAATTAAGTAGTTTTGCTTTGCCCAAAGACAGACCCCTGTGGACCTCCTTCATACTAAAGTTGGAATCAAAAATATATTAAAATGACAAGACTGCTTGACAACATATAGATGAAATAATCACTAGAGCATTTGACAGAATTGTTTATTTTGTTATCTACCATGCCAGGGCTATTCAACATCAGGCCCTCTAAGTGATTTAATCCAGCCCACGACCCAGCTTCCAAATATGAAAACAAATCAAAAAATATTGTTTACTGGTTTAATTCTGGGTTAGCACTAGTTTAGATCTGGTTTGGTCTTTGTTTAGTCCCTATTTAGCTCTACTTCAGACCTGATTGGTACTTGTCTAGTTCTAGTTTAATTCTTGTTCAGGGCAATTTTGCAAAGGATTGTTTGTTATTCCTCTCAAAAATCTAATCTATCAGTAATTATGTTGTTGTATTAACTCCATTTATGGGAAGTGTTGGGGATATTTGTGCGACCCAAATTACAGAAGTTACAGTGGCACCTTCGGCCCAGAGGCTTTTGTCCTCCGAAAAATCTGGCCCTTAGAAAAATGAAGTTGAATAGCCCTGTACTAGGCCAGTGATGCTATATATATATCCTTTAGTGTTCTTTCAGTCCATAAGGTGCACTATGTAACTTTTCTGGGGGGGTTCTGCCATCTGCTTGTCTGATTTATTTTACTTTCTTTTGAAAATATCAAATTTTATTTATTATTTCATGTTTTGTCCTTCAAATTACATAAATTTAAATTTTAAAGATGTTACGTCCATACTGTCACTCTTACAGTTACTCTTAGTTAAGTAGTAGTTTTCCCAAATACTCTTACTCTTCTCCTGGACCCCAACATTTCTACTTGAGTAATGTTATTTTGAATACATTTTTGGCTACCCTACCCAACTCTGAATATTTCACAGTATGGAACAGTCCCATTTATTCAAATGTGTCTTTTACTGCTTACGCTGATGTGAAATTGTGGGTACAAATGGAATTAAAATGCAATGCAAAGATTAAAGAAGAAACGACTGTCCCCTGTGGAACACCTCACCACAACGACTTCAACTGACACCTTCTATGAAAAATTCTATTCTAGCATTACATACAAACCAACAGGGCTCCCATAATCCTCCACAAAGACACAATACTTAACACAATGTAATGAATCCCAACATAAGGTCCGTGCCCTTCTCTTGGCGCCGCTTAAGTCCATAAGCTGGTGAGCTAACTGATTACACGCCGCAGATTCTCCATCAGCTTCAATTTGGGGTCGAGCTGAAAGAGAGAAGGGGTCTATCCCATTGACAGGATTATTGAAATGAAGAGCAGAATAGAGTAATCCTGACAGAGCAGGACAGGACGACCCCAGCTCACTCCCTGATTACATTCACACACACAGGGTTAGCTTCACACTGCCAAACACTGATTGAGAGCCTGCTACACAATAAAGGGAGTATAAAAGTGCGAGGGACAAGGCGCGATTTTGGAATTGCAATTTTTGTTATGAATACGTTTAGAATTGTGAGTTATTTTAAAACATTTCGATTCCTTTCAGTATCATTCTTGTTATAAAAGGTGTCTGATAACAATTAAAATGATCAAAATACAATTATTTTTGCAATCAGATAGTCATTATTATCCAATTAATCGTTGCCCTAGTTAACCTTTGAGCACGACTGAATATGAACTTTATCATTCTACTATCTAAACAGCCTCAGCCCTGGCAATTTGATCATTGGGATTTAGATTGGATCGTGATAAATTGTGCGATGTTCATGAGTGAGTTCTGGTGAGACTAAACAAAGTGGTCCCAACAGATTTACAGATTATTCTCGGTTTTTGAACTGGTACCAATTTATAATAACTCCACCTACCTAATAAAGCATGAACAAAGATTTTACGCATAATTAACAAATAGTTGATAAAGAATGCTTCTGTCTTAGTAAATACTTCACTAAGGGTATTGCAGTTACTAAGCCTGAGTGAAGCGTTTGTTCATTACGAATTACGTCTTTGTTCGTGTTTTATTAAGACTAATAAAAGCGTAGTTATTACTTAATGTACGTAGAACTTGTACCGGTATTTCAATGGGTTCGTGCGTGTTTGAGTAATCCTGTATGATCCTGCCGTTGGTTGTCACACTCTGATTGGAGTGACAATGCCTCACTCTGAGCGAAGCTGCTCCACAGGGGACTACTTTGTGACGTGAGACTTTAACCTTCCCCAATCTCCCCTAAATCTTCATAAAGAGATGGCATGTTAATTGCTTCTAAAAAAATATTAAATGATCAATAGCGTTAAAACATCTTTATTAACCAGAAAATGTGTATATTTCCCCTTCGCCAATGAATCCCTGGGTAAAATAAGGGTCGCTGGAAGAAAGAGGTTGGACTACTGGATTAACACTAATTCTGCACTCACCCGTTCACACACCAGAGAGCAGAGACACTGGCAAAGTTACCCAGAAAACCCGAGAGCACAGAGCGCAGTTGGGACAATCTTATGCATCTACATCAGGGTCAAAGTGCGTGTTTCCACTTCAAAATCTGACCCCTGAGCTGAACCTGACCCCCAGCGCTTCCAAAAAAAAAAACTACAACATTTTCATGAAAAAAGGTCCACAAAGAAGCTACAGTGTGTAAAAAATAGAATAAAATCAGCCAGCCATCAATGAAAGGGGAAAGGAAACAACAGAGAACGACAGAGGTTTTTAGCGCTGGAGACGTTCACTGTTGATGTGATTTGGGCTTTTAAGGGCAGAGGACATGGCAGCGGTGGACGAGTGCAACGGAGGATACAACAGGCATTATTCAGGCCACGCATTCAAGAGCAGTCGTCGCGCTCGCTCACAAAAAACTGAACATTCTAATGATGCCAAATGCAATAATCCGAGGTCAGTTACATTTTCCCGAGTACATTCACTTAAGTTGGTGCGTTCCCTCATCCGTGTGGGAATGGTGGTGTATTTTGGGTTTGTTATCTCCTGTTGGTCTCGGGCAGCCTCTTCCTCACATTTTGGGTCATTCTATCCTTTGGTTCCTCTTCCCACTGTCTAATCTACAACTGACAAAAGCTTTAAATTGACATTATATGAAATGATTTGAACATTTATGCTTCTTGCACCGCTCCTCCAGACATGAGTTACTTTTTCAAATGTTTGTCTATTCTCTGAAAATACCAGATTTTCTCCATTATTTATTTATGTTTTGCCCTTCCAATTACATCAACTCCAAACTATAAACCAGATGTTACGTCCTGACAATTACTCCGACAAATACTCTTATTTATGTAGTTTCCCCAAATACTCTTGAGTCACTTCTTAAACCTCTACATTGACCTTTTACTTGTGTATAATATTATTTAGAAGTAACAGTTCTCTGGAAGCCTCTGCCTGTAAATAGTTGTGGTTCCTCTTCCCACCACGAGAAAGTCACAAAAGCTTTATGTTGACAATATTAAATGATTTGAACATTTGTGTTTTTTGCACCGCTCCTTCAGATATGATTTCGTTTTTTAATTTGTTCTGTCTATCCTCTGAAAAGACCAGATTTTGAATTACATGAACTTTTGCTACTCTTACAAATACTCTTACTTTAGCAGTTTCCCCAATTACTTTTTACTTGTGTCACATTATTTTGAAGTAACATTGCTCTTGGTGGAGCACAGTTTTGGGCTACTCTACCCATCTCTGGTATACAGGAACACCACGCCGTTATATGTTCAATTATGTGTCAAACAAAAGCAGTACTTTTTTTTAATGTTTGTGGTCTCACTTTGCCTGAGAGCTGTGGCGTCCCAGGTTTATTGTAGTACAAATATTTAACTTTACAATTATTCATGCACCCCTCAGGCACTTCCTTTACACTCAGCTCTGTCATAATAGTTCTGGTATTCACAGAGATTGAGGCAGGTGACGTCCCAAAAAGCGAGGCGGATTCTGGAACACAAACGTGGCCACGGCTGCTGGGGAATAGCTTTAGAACAGCTTTGTCTTTTAATCTCACCGACATCAGACATCTTTGATTAAAAATGTATTTTTACACACCTGACTGCAGGCAGCACCACTGACCTAGAAGAGGGATCCAAGTTCAATGAGAAAAACTTACTCACCTACTCAAAGCACAGGGTTAGGTGGGAAATTAGCATAAAGTTGTGAATACAAATGTACCAGACTTCTTAAAAAAATATATATAATAAAAAATAAAGTCCCATTTGGAGTGTACTTTTGGCACCAGGAAAAAAGGCTCTCACAAAGAACTGGATGACACAAAATGAACCAACTGTCAAGGACTGGGCTCAAATAACAATGGACTTTTATAAAATGTAAAAAATCACATTCACAGTTCATTTGACATATTTACTAATCACTGGTACGACGTGTATGCCAGCATGACAAGCATGACAAGACATTTTGTTTTATAGATTATTCAACAAGCTATTATTATTATAATTAGTTTTTTTTTTTTACATTCCCTTTCTGTGCCTTGCTTTTTGTTGGTATTTCTTCTTTTTCACAAATAAAAACAATATTTGTGGAAAATTTACCAAACTGAATTGATTATTATCTAAAACACAATATACCATATTTTTTCAGAACATATTTCTAAAGACGCTAATGACAACACAATTAAGTATTATTGATCAATTCAAATCGGGACTTAGATGCCAATAAATCATGTGCTGTTGTGTAACAATGTTTAATGACACAGGAAAACGGCATGTTTTTTAGGTGTCCCGCTTGGTTGAGATCCTATTCTAGTCTTGGTTAAGTCCTGGTTTAGTCCAGGTTTAGTCCCCTTTTTGCAGTTGTGTGTGTGTGTGTGTGTGTGCAAGTGTGAATGCAGCCACAGATTCTGCTCCACAAAATAGGGACAAATTTGGGATAACATTTAGAATATTAATTGTATTTAAGTCTTGAAACCAGTAAAAAATATTCTAAATATTCAGGATTAGAATCACTAATTTAAGGAGGTTTTTTGTAAGTACCTTGGATATCTTCTGACATTTCCCGACATAAATACACCTTATCTAACCTTTGCACCATGTGCCTGCGACGTGAGGTTCTGCAAAACAAAACAAACAACTGCACGAGCTGTAATATTCCCACATCACTTTAGTCGTTCTGAAACAAACCTGACAATAACAAAACAATTACATGCATGTCCATGGATTTGAAATGATACAAAATATACTGACAATAAAGCGGAGGTCTTGGGAAGAATGAAAAGCAATTAAATTATAATAAAAGTAATACATAAGTAAAAATAAAATATGAATGATATTTATGTTTTGAGTTCTGTGCGCTATAAATATGACATAACATAGTAACTGAGCACTTGCAAAACTACTGCAATGGTAAACAAGCTGGAAATATCCAACTGGTCAATACTTACCCATATTCTTAAAATCATGGCATAACACACACAAAAACAATGCTACACTTTTTTTGCAAAAACAAAACGGCAGAAGGCCAAAATGGTCAAAAATGTGTAGAGAACCAGTAAGGGCTTTTTTTAAAAACAACCTGGCCAGTCGTACTATTCCAAAAAAGGGCGTGAATCCGTCTCTTCAGTGCAATTTTTCCGATCTTTTGTTTAAAAATGTAGCGTCGATGCTGTTCGTTTGTCCATCTGCTCCACACACACCACTCTTACATTAGGGCAAAATATATTTAAGAATACTGGCCAAGTTTTTCCAGTTTAAAAAAAAAAGAAATCTGACTAAAAAGAGTATCTCAAAGCTACTCGAACACTAAACTGTAGGAAAACATATCCTTATTGATTGTAACAGTGCAGATGCCACATTCAGACTTCTTCTTCTTCTTCTTCTTCTTCTTCTTCTTCTTCGAGTGCGGACTCCCGTATTGCCTTCAGGTCCGTATATCCGTTTGTCTGTGTCGTTAATATTTGTGATGCCATTCGCACTGACCCACGCTCACCTCCTCAATGTCAATGTTCTTCCTGGACTTGTAGATGAACTCTCCGATGGCCACGAACACGGAGAGCACCAGCCCGGCGGCCAGTACGATGAAGATACCCCCGATGTTCTCCACGCCCAAAGCGCTGGCCTCTTTGCTGTCCTCCTCCGGGCAGCCGTTCCCTCTCCACCACTTCTCCTTCATCATGTGGAGCTTTCCTTCCTCCTGCAGCTGCAAGATGGCGATGGTCACCTTGTCTCTGTAGGGTGAGCCTGAACGCATCATAAAGCATTATATAAGCAGAGTTGTATTCAAAGGTTTCAGAGTGATGGAAAATATGTACAGTTGTCAAAGAAAAACTTTAAAATGAAGCTGAAAACATGGAATATAGTCAGCGCTGGAAGAAGAATCAAAGATGGTATATTTATTCCAACGGCCAGGCCCCCCAAATATATTCTCTTCTGCATTACTTCCTCAAAAGGGGGTGTTCACCTTCTAGAATTTGATGATGTCTTAATCTCAGATGGAAGGTCTATGTAACTCTATGGGAGATGTTCTGTTTTTGGAAGAAATATCCAAAATAGAAATCCACAAATGTTGAACCTGATTGGCTCCCCACATCTGCAATATTACTCTCACGGTTTGAAGTCCTTTCTGCTGACAATAATTGACAAAAGTTGACTAATGGCAACACTATCTGAGAGTATTTAAAAAATATATACATATATATATATATATATATATATATATATATATATTTAAAATGTGTTTATTTAGGCCCTGCGTGATCAGCTCTGACCAATCGCGATGGTGGAGTTAGCTGAAGCGAAGCGAGGCGTTAGCATTCTTGGATATTTATAAAATGATTGGCCGTTGGACCACTTTTATTCTTCTCCGTGTCATTTGTGTCTGTATTTGGCACAATATAGCTCCTACATTTGGCGTTTGCGCTTGTGGTTGTTGAACAATGGGTGATAGAGCAGGTCTTCTGCATTCAAATGAATGGATTGCCCTCTCCACAGACCAGCTTAACAAGTTGCCAATACAACTCAATGGACTTTAGGCACATTTGACCAGTAATGTAACATTTTTGACATTTGATCCTGAGCTCTAAACCGTGGCTGAACACAAAAACAGTCAAACCAATGTGTGACAAGTTCACTGCCACAAAGCCACCGGAGATGTTCTGCAGTGTCTTACCGATGGGTGTCCCGACGCCGTAGCCCTTGGAGTCGATGAGGCCTCCGATCTGGGTGAGGTTGCAGTTCCTCTGGCTGATGTACTCGATGCTGGTGGACTCCATGAGCAGGGCGTAATCTGTGGTCAGGACTCTCTGGATGCCCTCACGGTTGTTCTTCACCAGAGCTGTGTTTTTCCTGCTGCTCATGAACGCCCACATCTTCTCATACGTGGAGATCTTGGATTTCTGTCAGGACCAAATCAGATCCATTAACTTTATTGGTAGTTTTATTTCAACATCCAATGCAAACGACTTACGAGATAAACATTTGAATTCTACACAGCTGTTACATTACATTATCCTTCATTTTTAGACCCATTCATACTTATGTTGGTGTTTTCAAAATAAAAGGCCATTTCCGTTTCAAGCACCTTATGTCCTTAGCCAGGCAGAAGCCAAATAATCATGTGTTGTATTCAAGTCAAACCTGGGATGTCTCCTCCTGTTTCTCACTCAGGAAAAGGAGGACTTTTCAGTAGAATGCTTCAAGCTGATTGGGTGTAATACAATCTGGTTTGCAACATGATTGCCTGGCAAGGCAGTCCCTCCTACTCTCTGTGGCAGAAGGGTCTGGAACCACCATAAAGTGCATCAGGCACACGAACATCCAATTTTGGAACTGTCCAAATGCTGAAAGCCTCTCCTCTGTAAGTGATCATAGCATTAAGTACCAAATCTATTACTTATTTTATCTCAGAGCTACAGAGAATTCTCAGTTCTCTGTTTTCTTTAATATTTATTACTATCAAACTATCAAATCAGAAACTGTGGAGACAGTAAACAGTTCCAGACTATATGTCCTTGTTAAGTATTGTAAACGTGTGTAGTCTTGGGCGTCCCAGCCAAGCAATATATGACATTTGTCATCTACAATAACAAATCTCAATTCTACTTCCACCCCTCATTAGCACCTAATGCCATCTGTGCTATCGGCAACAAAATCATCAATGTGCAATCATCATTTGCAAGCTTCTCTGAGCCAGAAGGCCAAACTAAATTCAATCACTGAGACCAGCATTTACACTCACATTGGCATGCTAACTCCATAAACTCGTACAGAGCACCCGAACGATACCTTAAAAAAGGTCATGGTGGAGCCATCTCGCACAGCACCGTACTCGATCTTGGTTTGTTTGGCCAGATCGTCAGCAGAGTCGATGGGTGAGTCCATCCTCTCCACCGTGAGGAAAGCAGCCAGGTTAGCAGTGTAAGAGGAGATGATGATGAGTGTGAAGAACCACCAGATCCCCCCCACGATCCTGGTGGACAGTGCTTTGGGCATCAGCTCCGAGCCTGGAACATGAGACCACACACTTTTAAGACTCAGTCGTCGAGGTGAGTGAAGGACCTCTGCCATGGATGAACAAAGCCCGTACCTTGCTGCATCAGAGCTCCGACCCCAAACCACACACTGTTGATGAGGGTGAAGTTGTTCTCCACCACATCTGAGTCCGGATTACACGGGTGAGGGTTGTACCACTCGTATGGGGTGAACCTGCAGGCCAACAGGAGACCTTTAGTAGTCCTTGTATTTTCCTTAATTATGTTTTCCAAGCATAATAGCATTTAGTATTTCGTTGTAAGAGCAACTTTGATTTCATCTTGCATCAGTTTTTATTTTTTCTAGTGGTACTCACAAATATTATACCTGGTTTATTTCCAATTGTGACCTATTTCAGACCCGACCGAGGGCCCCAACAAAATGGATTTTTTTGGATTTTAATATGCATGTCAATGCTATTCATTCATAAAATACTGTAAATATACTTTAATAACATCTAAACACCCAAACATAAATTATATCAGTGTGATTCACTGTACAGAGTGATCCCTGAAATTTGACCCAAACTCTATCCATTAGCTTTTGCTTAAGAAGCTAACTATGCTAATGCTGTATTTATCACAGTGCGCAAACATCATTGTATGGGTTACATTCATTTTGGAGGTTTGGAGCTTTACAATGAGGTATGGCATGTGCATATTGACAGAGCTGAAGTTGGTTAACGTTGATATTGTGTTTATTCTCCACAATGACTGCTTTTATCTGGTGATCAAAAATAGATGTGTGGCTTGTCAAACAAATCCCTGATGGCAGAGTTGAAGCTGGCCGAATGTGCTTGTGGCTGAATGGGGCCAGTTACAGTACTGTATGTATAATAATCCTAAAGATTGATTTAGATCAATGGCTGATGTCTCGCGAGATAACCAAATTCAGTTGATTTAAATGGCAATACTATTAATAATTCTTGTTTTCCAAATCAGTTTACCTGGCGATGACGAAGAGCACACAGCTGACCCCCAGACAGGCCAGCAGCACATACATCCAGATGTCCGGAGACAGCGGGTTGAGGAAGGAGAAGACGCCCGGGTTGGTGCCATTGGGTTTGTGGTAAAGGATACTGATGCCCAGGGTCATGAAGGGCTTGGAGAAGTCTATAACCTTCTCCCGCACATACGTGATGGTGAGGGGGGCTACTGCAAGATCTGCCACCTGGAAACAACAGGAAAGGTTGGGTTTACATCCTATCTTTTTTCTCGTAAATAAATACATTTAGTTTTTCCACAATAAAGTGTATTGTAAAATCAGAACAATTTGTATCGCTATATGACAGTTTGGGATTAAAGTTGATTGGCTGTGCAAGGGTCCACCTTCCTTCACTTCTTCATCTGTGGGTTTGTGAGAGCTAGAAACAACTTGGATTTATTTATTTAATTTATTGAAGGAAGAAAAGGGGGGAAAATGCATATTAATAATTAATTCAAACATAGGTAAATATGGTAATCTTAGGCTAAATTCCACCAGAATACATCATTGCGACCACATTTTTACAAACACTAGACATTATTGACAAAAAGTAAGAATAAAAGGGAGCCTAAAATGAATCCCTGTGTGATTCCTGCTGTACACTAAATGTAGGGTGGCTTGCATTAAGATGATTCAGTTTCCAACACAAGTTTAAAGTGAATAAAACAGGATTTAAAGGATAAATATTATGTATTATTAGCCTTTAAACATACGCTTTAGTACCGTTAGCCTTGGCATCTTGTGTTTTAGAAAAAAAAAAATTATAATAAAATTCCATTTGGATCTGTGCTGTTTCCCATGGGGCTAGCTGAGTTTTGGTACCGTCTATTGGCTGCCAAGGCAGTTACACACTGTTTAAGATAAGCCATTTATGTTTCAAACTGGCCTCTCACTCCTGTAAGCGCACAGTTGTACTGATCGTGATTAGACTGGAGAAATTCACAGAACAAGTTTGGTGATGATTTACGGACCTAAAAAGAGCCGAAAAGATCAGTTATCGAGGAGATTCAGAACAGTGTGTTTTTGACGCTCGGAGGAGCGAGGACTTTCTAACCAGGAAAAAGTCAAAGAAAAAGTCAAAGATCAAAAAAGTCAATTTTGAATGATATGTGTTATTTTAATATTTTATCAATTGGTATGTGGTCACAAAATAAGGTACAACTAATTTGAACGTTATACCAAGTATGTTACTATTTATTTGAAGTGACATAAATTGCAGAGCTCTGTTACCTGTTGGTTCTGCTTTCTGTGGCTCGCTCATACTCACATGATCAATGAGCTCGCGCACCATGCCGTTCCACTCTCCCTTGTCGTTCTGAGCTCCATATTTTCCATCTGACACCAGTTTGACCTCGTAGGAGAAGCCCAGGATGTTGGACAGTTCTTTGAGCAGGTCCAAGCAGTAGCCTTCAAAACGGTCGTTCCCGTACAGAGGCTTGTCCGACTTCTTATACATCACATAAGGGTTTTCCTACAGGTATGAATAGAGACTTTGTGATAAAAAATATGAATAAAAGTGACAGTTTGGGTCAAATATAGCTATACATGTTACGTATATCAAATAATTGCTTATGACGAGATGTATTTACTGCCAAACTATTACATAAATTTAAAGAATTAAGGTGAGAAACTGGAGGTGAATAGGAAAATATACCTCAAATTTAGAGATATCAATATGAAACATCTTCTATAATTTAAATAAATGTAAGAAAAAATAAGAAAATGAAGGCATTTTATGTGAAAAAAAAATTAGTTTTAAAAAAAATATAAATCTAAAAATTGGATAGAGCCAGCATTAAATTTCATGCTTCAGTTTGGATCTTATTTAGTATTTGAGTGAACTAGATCTTACTGAAAATGATCGTGAAAATGTTGCCCACGTCTTTCTCAGAATTAGATCTCAACAAATCTTTCTGTATGATCCATGAAAATGTTGTTATGCACAAGACAGTAAAGTTGGGTGTGTGCAGGTGCTACTTAAAGGGCAGATCTTTATGTCTCTGTGGGAGAAAACAGCTTTTGTTGTCACATATAAATCTATGTTGGTCACAGTGGATTAAATATGACTTTTAGCATGCTCAAAAGTGCACACAGCTGCTGAAAATTCGAAAAGGACACGCGTGACTTCATTTACACAATCAAGTTATTTTCCGTTCATAGGTAAACACCAGAATGCTACTTGTTACTTTAAGATTCTTATCCTATGAAATATTGACTCGAAAGCTTACCAGAATAGTGGTCACGATGAGTGTCCGGTTGGCCATCGAGTCCGTCACGTTGGTAGACGTGTCTTTGTTGGTTTCTGTCAAATTAAGGCCAGTGTTGGGATTCCAAACTCCAATCTAGGACATGACGACAAATTCGAAGTTAGTCATGTTGAAAAGGAGCATATACAGTGTAAGGATATAATCTTATTAGAAAAGGGAGCAGAGAGAGGACAGGAAGCACTGGCCAATACAACATATAATCACTTCTGTTCTTTTGGTTATTTGGCAGCGCCTTTTTAGTCAGGGTTTGCCATGGTTACTTGGTTTTCGGGCAGATTTTTATACATAGTAAAGCCATTATTGTGACTGGAGTGGGCATCTGCGTTACCTCTGCCACCACTGCCATGTAAAAAAAATAATGATAATAATGTTGTATTTTTTATCAATTTACTCACACTCCTGGCATTATTCAAATCACGATCCTGATTCAGAAGTTGAGGTTTGGCATCATAATAAGTTCTATTGTATGAATCTAATAATCGTCGTGTGTTTGGATTGGCATGTGTTGGATAAAAGGGGGAAAAGGCTACAAAGGCATGAGAGAGAGAAGAGAGGGGTGATCAGAGGGGTCAGAGGTCAGAGTGCACAAGTCCACAACATGACGGGGTCCTTTTTTGGGAGCAGCCACATACAAACCTTCTTCCACACTTTGTTCAGACGATTGGTGCCTCCGATCGGCTTGTGGCAATAACGAGAACAAGTATTTAACACATAAGAATTCATTTAGTACGAGGAGCTAACGTCTAACGCCTGAGTCTAGACCGGAGTATAAAGACCAGAGTCCAGACCAGAGTCCAGACCAGAGTCCAGACCAGAGTCCAGACCAGAGTCCAGACCAGAGTCCAGACCAGAGTCCAGACCAAAGTCCAGACCAGAGTCCAGGCCAGAGTCCAGACCAAAGTCCAGACCAGAGTCCAGGCCAGAGTCTAACGACTAGAGTGCAGACCAGAGTCTAGACCAGAATCTAGACCAGAGTATAAAGACTAGAGTCCAGACCAGAGTCCTGACCAGAATCCAGACCAGTCTAGACCAGAGTCTAAAGACTAGAGTCCAGGCCTGACCAGACCAGAGTCTTAAGACTAGAGTCCTGACCAGAGTCCTGACCAGAGTCCTGACCAGAGTCCTGACCAGAGTCCAGTCCAGAGTCCAGACCATAGTTCCGAGGCCAGAGTCCAGACCATAGTCCAGGCCAGTGTAAAGACCAGAGTCCCGACCAAAGTTCAGACCAGAGTCCAGACCAGAGTGCTGACCAGAGTCCAGTCCAGAGTCCAGTCCAGAGTCCAGTCCATATTCTGTGGTGCTCTGCATAGTCACAGTCACTGGAGGAGCTTCAGCAGATGTGGCTCATGTCATGGCTCACCTTCCCCAGGCCGTCCTCCTTCAGGCTGATCACGTCCAGGTCAAACTCCTTCCTCAGTCCGTCTGTTTTGTTGATGACGATCTGCCCCGTCAGACCGTTCCACTGCACCTGAGCCAGAGGAGCAGAGCAGAAGCACATGCTGATCACCAGTGACTCAGGGAGTCTCCTGCACGGGCGCGGAGTGAAGATGAAGATAGGATTATGTAACTAAAGTGCATTTGAGGGAAGCAGCCCCAGGGAAACTACAGCTGGAGAGATATTTATATTCATTCAAAAAGATAAAACCATAGTTACCCTCGTTTATCATATGCAATGACACTTTGTGGAATAAAACTAGACTAAAACTAAAAAGTAAAACACAAATTTATTTGAGAGACCTCTTTTTGGGTCTCTTCAATAATTCATGTGGTTATTTGGCAGCTTTTATTCCGTTATATAATGTATTATCATGGCTTTCTAACCCTCCAAAACACATTGTGCGACTGGACAGAAAAACTCACCTCCACTTGCAACTGTCGTGCCAAAAATGTATGAATTCATTAACGTATCGGAACCACTTTAGAATAAGGCAAAGTACAAAGCATTTAGAATATATATGTATTAATCACTGACAAACAAACAAGTCATTTAATAATCATTTACTAGGGTTAGGATTAGGGTTAAGGTTAGTTAATGTCAATGATTAGTTTATTTTTGTTAATTGATAAGTTATTTATAACTAAACATTTATATTTATGCCTTATAATTAATGATCATTTTATTTTTGTTCATGATTAGTAAACAATGTTAAACATTTGTAAATGATTAATTTATTTTTGTCAATGATTAAATCATGATTCACAAACATTTATAAATGAGTATAAATATAAAGTGTTATCCATGAATCTATTTGGCGTCTAAGAACATCGCTGGAGATGTGTTTCTCATGATCCTTACTGAAGCACAGAGTAGTGATGTGCACAGCAACACGAAATAGTGATACATTTAGTACCAACTTTTTCTATATTTTCTTTAAAATATCGATAGTATTGTAAAGCAGAAGTGGATGCAGTAGGCTTAGTAAAGCTGTAAACATATTCATATTCCTAAAACATAAAACACTTTTAAAGACATGCTGAATAAGTAGAAAAACTCCCCTTTGACACACGGTAAAGCATCATCATTTGTACATGTGCATGTTCATAAATAATCCTAAACATTAACCATCTATTCTTATAGCTCTTAGATGTAAAGATGACATTTCAGTGGTTGTTAGAAAAGACTCCGAAGTCTTTTGAATAATCCGTGTGAATAATCAGGAGTATTAATCTATTATAATGTATGTATTAGTTAGTAAGCAAAATACCTCTTTCTAGACTGTTGTTGTCTGTCTGTTCCGGTTTTTGTTCTTGTTATTATCACTATTGCTACTGTTTTGTATTTGTAAATAAATAAATGAAATTAAAAAAGTCGTAAAATACCTCACAAATAATGCTAATGTATAAATTATATATTGGATTTAAACATGAATTCAGAATCGATTGGAATTGAAAGTGAAAAGGCTGGTATCACTACGTAAAGTGTGTAAAAATATGTTTTAAAAGACAAATAAAGTAATACGTAGTTCTGCTGGCTGTATGAATGACACGATGCGCTGATGTGTGTCGTCAGGGACAGGCAGCGATTAGACGCACTGACTTGGCCTTATGTCGTCCATGTGAGAACCATTCTAGTCCAGATTGTCTCTGGCTTTAATTCCCTTTAAATCCCTCTCACAATCTTCAGTCTGGTGGTCGTGGTCGGCCCACACTGGTCACACACTGATGACTCTGATGACATGGAGATTTTCAGGACTGACAATCAAAAGGATGGAAGGAACGTGACATTCTGTTTCATATATTTACAATTCTTGAATAATGATGTTTCTTCCAAAGGTTCAAAGGTAACAAAACCCTACTTATTTGACCATTGATAATTTGTCATCCCCTTTCAAATGTGCACATGAACTAACTTTACTGACATTAACTTATAAAAGGCATATGTGGCAGTTCTTTTTCTCCTGAGACATCCTTTACCGGCCCCACACAGTTCCAGAAACAGCTGTGAACGAAACATATTGCAGCAGATGCTCGAAACAAGCGTGATCTGCAGCTGTATTCTTGTGTCTTCTCTGTCATTCTTACAACGTGACATCAAGCACCCTGTTTTTATCCCTCCCGACTCTTACATTTGTCAATTGTACTAACGATATTGCTGAAGAATGACCAGAAGAGCTGGGTTTACTCCCATAGGTTCATCTGAATTAGTGTTTTTTTTAATTGAAGAAAATAGTGCCTGAAGAAGCACGACACTACACTGGTTTTTACCAAATTACCAAATTACCAAACGCTTCTTATAGTAACACATAAAAGTAACGAGGTAAGTAGAATAAGTAAGTAAATTCATTGCTTTAAAGGGGCTGTACCTGTTTTTTTTTTCAAGAATAATCTGCACATATATATTGTAAAAGCAATATATATGTGCTGGGGCAGTGTTTTATAGTCCAGCTCTGGCCTGAAAGCTGTTATAAGCGCTTATATAAACTTATCTTTGTGACTAATTAGAATGCGAAGAATGCAGTAGGTAAGTGAGCTCTACATGTGGGCTGCTGCAAAAAGTTTAACTTTCATTTCTATTTTATTTGGGTGAGACAGTGCATGTTGATGAACATACATGAAACACATGATGTAAACACAGCGGATTAGCCGTGGGCTAATTTTCAGCCGTTGTCCAGCATTCCCTCTCATGCACATGTTTTTAGTCGGAGGGGACAATCTAGTTCTGTTTTTCATGTCTCAAGATCATAAAAATCAGGTACAGCACTTTTAAAGATGAAATGGAGGCAATAAGTGGTATTATTAACCCAAAATTGGTTACAATTATTCAAATAAGGATGTGGCACTTCAGAATCAGCACATGAATGGGAAACATTTTGCACCACTGGCCTCTCCAATCACCATCAATTACTCTAATTACAATCTAGTAGTCAGTCAAGTTACAGTTTCATGCTAAAGTCCTCATTGTTATTACAGTTTAAGACTAGTCATCTAAGACCTGTCCAAGGCACATAAGACTAGTCCAGGTCACATACGACCAGTCCGAGGTCTTACCGAGGTCTCCGAGGGGGATATACGAGTCATAGTCCGAGTCATTTTTGTTCAAGTCAAGGGATGTCAAGATTAACCAGTTTTTCAATTCCCTCGAATGTTTATGACCACAGTAGGTTATTCTATAGTGAGGGTTTATATACAGTGTACAGCAGAAATGTGTCTCAAAGCGCAACTCTAGCCACGCACGGCAAGGTCCACACTAGTGTGAGTGAACTGCAAGCTCCAATCACTTTGAGCAGGCAACAGTTGTGTTTTTTTGCTGCTTCGCCCTGAGTTTAGTCGAGGCAACAAGACCACACTACTGTCGGAGCAAGAGTGCACAGCAGCCAAAAGCCTGAGCCGACAGCAGAGCACAGGAGGGGAGGAGACAGGGAGGAGCAGGAGGAGGAGACATGTAGCGTCATAATACTACCTGTTCATGCTGTTTTTGTCATTCACAAAAGACATGCAGAAAACTGACTTTCTCCTCTCCAGAGCGTTACCGTAGAGATCGTCTCACTAATAAGACCTACAGGTGATACATTTCCCTCTCACAGAAATATTTGCTTGTTGAAGCATAAGAAAATACATTATCAATGTTCACTTACTTTTTGCAGATAAACGTGAATAATTGTAAAGTTGCAATATTTCCCTTTGGGTTAATTGTGATGCAAAAAGTTTATAACGTGACATCATTCGAGTCTTAGTCCAAATCCATGTCATCCTTGTCCAAGTCCTATTTGCTCAAGTCAGAGTTGTCCTTGCTCAAGTCCAAGTCATAGTCCAAGTCATCCTTTCATTATTGTTCAAATCTGAGTCTAATCCAACTGGTCCACATCCAGTCCCTGATCCCTGAGTCCTAGTCTGAGTCCTCTAGTCAACTGAACTCCCATTGTCGCCCTTGGGTGCACTTACGTCCTTGAGCATGTTCATGAAGCGTCCTCCGAAGCGCCATGGCTTGTGCCGGTGGCACTGGAGCGAGCTGACGGTGATCTGCGCGGCGCGCTGAGAGGCCGAGGCCACCATGTACACCGCGTCATACATCAGAGCGGCTTCAGTCTGCAGAGGGGGGAGCAGAGGGGGAGACAGGTCAGAGTGTATGACTGAGAGCGGGGAGCAGAGGGGGAGACAGGTCAGAGAGCGCCACTGAGAGCGGGGAGCAGAGGGGGAGAGGGGAGGGGCAGAGGGGGAGACAGTCAGAGTGTAATGACTGAGAGCGGGGAGCAGAGATTGGGGAGACAGGTCAGAGTGTATGACTGAGAGCGGGGAGCAGAGGGGGACAGGTCGAGTGTATGACTGAGACGGGGAGCAGAGGGGGACAGGTCAGAGTGTATGATGGAGCGGGGAGCAGAGGGGGGGACAGGTCAGAGTGTATGACTGAGAGCGGGGAGCAGAGGGGGGACAGGTCAGATGAGCGTCAACTGAGAGCGGGGAGCAGAGGGGGAGAACAGGTAAGAGTGTATGACTGAGAGCGGGGAGCAAGGGGGAGACAGGTCGAGAGCGCCACTGAGAGCGGGGAGCAGAGGGGGAGACAGGTAGAGAGCGCCACTGAGAGCGGGGAGCAGAGGGGGAGACAGGTCAGAGAGCGCCACTGAGAGCGGGGAGCAGAGGGGGAGACAGGTCAGAGTGTATGACTGAGAGCGGGGAGCAGAGGGGGAGACAGGTCAGAGAGCGCCACTGAGAGCGGGGAGCAGAGGGGAGACAGGTCAGAGAGCGCCACTGGAGAGGCGGAGCAGAGGGGGAGACAGGTCAGAGTGTATGACTGAGAGCGGGGAGAAGAGGGGGGGACAGTGCAGAGTGTATGACTGTGAGCGGGGAGCAGAGGGGGGGACAGGTCAGAGTGTATGACTGAGAGCGGGGGAGCAGAGGGGATGACAGGGGGAGCAGAGGGGGAGACAGGTCAGAGTGTATGACTGAGAGGGGGGAGCAGAGGGGGAGACAGGTCGTTCTGAGAAAAAAGGGAGCCACTTAAATAAAATCTAAAGTACTGAAAAAAATAAGAAAGAACAATTCAAAGTAATTTAATGTCAACACAAACCCAAATAATAATAGTAGCACTACCATGCTGTTTACAAAAAATAACATCAGAAAAGATTATTTATTTACTTTTTTTATATTAATTGCCTCACCAGTTTCCTTAGAGTTATTATTATGCTTTTCTTAGATATGTAGTACTGAACTATAACATAAGTAGATCATCATTTTACATTTAGTTCATAACGAAATAAACGTGAAAAGAAAATCGTCCATCAGAACCTTGATTTTGGCTTAAAAAACCTAGTTACCCAAGACCATCCCCAAGTACGTGACATTCCCTTCACTCTGAGACCAAATACGTGCTGTAGTGGGGGTCCTCAGTGTGTTCCCTCACCGTCATCATGCCCTCCATCATGCCCATCTCCACTTTGGACGGGGCCTGCATCCTCTCCATGGCCCAGCGCTCCACCACGGACGCCACCTGGGGGTTGTCGATGTTGAGCAGCCTGAAGCCCGTCATGTTCACGCCACTGTAGCGGTACGGCTCCAGGTCCAGGGAAAACAGGTCCTGCGGGAGGAGAAAGAACGCTGCAGGATCTACGAGGCCGTGGCACGGAAACGCAGGGCGCTTCAGAGCCCAGGATCCAAAGTCTGATTTCCACTTTAAAGAGCATCTGACAGATTCTCATGTTGTTCTAAATTTGACTTGGTTTCTCGCAATAGTCCTGGTTGTAAATATTTTCCTCGCAGTTTTAAACATGTCATGTAAACGGATTCCCGATTTGTACTGCGTATGTCACAAATAAGCCGCATTCCATCCATTTATGTGCAAGGAGGACATTTTTCTCAAGACAAAATGAGGCAAGATTGTTTTGTAAATGAGCTTCACTATGTTTTAATGAGCTGTCAAATACATTTTATTATTATTTTTAAATAAGATGACAGCACTTAAGGCAAAAAGAGAAAATGGAGAAATAAAATGTTTTATTTTACAATTTCACAAGTACATTGCTTGACCTCTTTTTCCCCCACAGTTACAGTGATCATTTTAACAATAATTGTCAGTTTTAGTCTAATTTTTTTTAATGAAAATTATTTTTAGTTTCAAGTTTTCTACATCAAATAATTGTTTTGTTTTAGTCTAGTTTTAGTTGCTGTATTATTTATCTATTGCCCAAACAAGTATAAGTAATATCAAATCAGTATTGGTGGATAGCGATACATATTAGCCATTAAATGATAATAATAAACTTAAAGGTGTAAACAGTGTACATTTTGACAAGAAATTTTTACTGAGTTCTAGTCTTTTGACCAACATTATTTTTCATTTCAGTCAAGATTGAATCAAATAATTCGTTTTAGTTGATGTTTAGTGTATGTTTACTCGCATAATTTAGTCTGTTAAATCCTTTCCTCGACATTGAGATCGTTTATGGTCTGCTTTGGAGCTTTGGGATTGAAAAGTGGGGCTTGGCTCTAGAATCATCATTTCTTTCATTCATTTATGTTTAGTTTTTATCATTTAATGTACGGTTAGTCTTAGTCATTGATTGAGTCATCAAAAGTGTATTTCGTTTTGGACATACACACATTTTAGTCGTCCACTTGTACTTATTTGTCATACTGTATCCTTGGACTGTGATTCTTTCGATTTTAAAGTCCATACATCTTCACCACACTCATTATGGTCATTTTAGTGCTCCAAATGTCTTTGAAACTCCTTCCCTTCTGTCCTTGCTCCCTTTGTTTATAACTCTCCTGTTTTGTCTTGAAATCAGCGCTGAAATGTGCAAAGTTGTTCCTTTCACTTGTATAATGAATAATAGAGAAGCACAATACTGAAATAATACAGTTCAAAGAGATTTATACTCTTACATCACTATCCATTTCAGAAAATTGTTTTTTTTGGGGATGTGACCTAGTGATCTGGATAAAGAAACGCTTGATTAAAAACTGGAGCGCTTTGGAATTCGTGCAAGTATTACAAAACACATCAGTTTGACATCGACATCATTACTGGTACTTTTATGGGTTAGCAGCCCAATTCACAGCAGTAAATAAATAAATAAAACCACTTGTGTCATGAGATAGCGTGCCAACACTCTTAGCAGCTATGATAGTATCAAATCAGTGTTTTTCTGATGGTGGAATATCAAATAATACAGTTAAACATAAAGATGTGTTCTCGGGCTAAAGAAAAGAAGAGTTCAATTGCAAAAACAGATTGTCGTAGTTTTTGTTACCAGTCGATTTGATCAAGCAGGGATTTTTTTATTGCATTTATTTTTGCTTTGGAAAATGTTGTTATAAAGATACTTTGATTATTTTTTTAAATGCCACTTTAAACTTTCTGTGAACATTGATTGCTTAACTAAACGAGAGCTAAATCTTTCTAAACTAAATCAAATCGCACACAAGACCACAGACTTACAGGAATTCTTATGAAAACAACTTTGAAAAGTACGAGCTAATTGCATATTTGAATGTGAACAGGCAGGAAAACTGTTATCTCACACACAAAATCTCCTATATCTGACTCAGTCTGTCTTCTCCTTGCTGTTGTCCTAATGAATTCTTATATTACCAATAAAATAATGAGTTGTCTAATAAATATACAATAAAAAAAACATGTCCTCTGTGCTGGCTAAGTTCTATTTTTATCATAATAGCAGTTATCTGGACTACAGACTCTAAAACACACACGAAAAGACCTGTTATAACAAAAACAGTGGCTTATTAAATCAAAATGTCCCAATAGCATGAACTATTTCTGATTTTCATGAATAATTCACTTTAGATGTAAATATTCTCCATCGAGAAGCCTTCAGTCACCATATTTACACCTTTTGATAATGTATTTAAAAACTCTCAATGTGCAATAGAAGTGGACTATTATAAACCCATCCGGTCTTGCGTTTTCATCAATCGACTGTACAAGGCAATTGCAGTACAAGTAAAGTCCTCGAGGTTTTTTAAATGACACGGAGTCCGTCGTGCTGTGCCGTGTTGTTTTTAATCTGTTTGTTTACTCACCAGCGTCGTGAAAAAGTAGTGGTAATACTCCGTCATCATGCCCATGGACAGGATCTGAGCAGGAGAAACAACACACTTGTTAAAGGTTGTTTAAATGTCTACTGTAGTGTCAGAAGCAACGCGTTCATTTGCAGAAATCACAAAGCATGTCATCAGCGTCATCCCCACTCATTCTGGTACGTGGAGTCGCTTAATGCTCTATAACAAAACTTTTCTTGTGCAAAGGCCACAAGAAAGTATCGCAAATTCCAATCTGTATTTTTATTTTTTCATTATTTTAGTAATATTTTGTAGTATTAATATTCAATACGTGGTGTCACAAATTATATTGAAGATGCATGAAAAAAAAAAAATGGAAAAAAAATATACAGTGAATAATAAAAAAGGAAATAAAATATGTTGGAATTTATCAGTATGTAAAATAAATAAAATAGGAAATTACACGTTCGAAGATGATGAGCAGACTAAAGATTGTGTTAATTGGACGAAGAAAGAGCCATTTTTTTTCCTAGTTAATCTTCTTCTTTTTTCATTGGTCTCGTTGGAGTGACACATGAGTAGGATTTTTAAAAAATTTAAAAGTTTACAATTCACTCGAGATCACGTAGACCTAAAGCCAAGATATAGGTCCAGCACCACTACTGACAACGGAGAAAGGAGATGCATGGATAATAATTAGATGAGTGAGAGATGTTTTAAAAGTAGGATTTTCTGTTCAGGAGTTCAGCGTTGTCCAGGAGCAGTGACAATTTAGAGAAGACCGAAATATGAGCTGTATAAACAAATACAAGAATCTTACAAAATTCAAACACGTCTGTAGAGTTCTAACCACAGGTACAAGAAGATTTCCTACAAAAAGACAGAGATTTTGGTCTTTGCAGAGGACATATCTAACTGGTGCACTTGATAAAAAAACGCTTACTTAGAATTAAGTGACACACTTTCTGGCTCTATTGTTTTCATCATTTTTGTTAAACTTTCCTGTGCGTGCGAGTTTTTTGTCACTCCCAAACCCCACTCGTATTCAGTCGCTAATAGAGAACACATTCACACATTCACTTTGATTCACAAGGGAAATAATTCCGTCTGAGAACCAACTTTTCACACCAAGAATCCTTTGACTGAAGGTGTGACCGCGGCGGCTGCTTCCACATGATACGGCAGCACTGGATTCAAACACCCTTCACTACTGGACTAATTGGTGTTCTAAGATGGAGGTGTGCCATAAATGCGCCTCTGGTCCTTCATTATCTGATAGTGACCTGTTTGAGCACGTCGGCCGATGTCTGGTAGGAGCAGTCGAAGATGACGTAGAACTCTTTTCCCTTCTTCATCTCTTTGAGCAGAGGACGGGCGTCTTTACTTCCTGTGGGCAGCTGGCGGATTTTGATCTTGATGCTGTACCTCGACGGGGCTTTGATCAACTCCTGCAACCGAATTAGTCCTGCAATATAAAGACAAAAGAACCCTTGTTCATGAATGTGCTTCATTTGTTTGTCCATCTCAGCAACTGTTTGCATTTGACTAACACAGGGAGAAAACGCTTAAGAGTAGTAATTTGAACAAGTATCCATAAAAAATAAAAGTCACATTAACAGGATTTGACCTTTCTGCTACAATTTTAGAATGATCTTGAATGTTATCAGAACTAGTACACCCACTTCACCCACTTGGCCTAGTATAGATCAGGTGTGGGCGTGAATGAATGGTGGTGGTCGATGAGGCTGATGGTGCAGCCTCGCTTCCATCAGTCTGCCCCAGGGCAGCTGTGGCTGAAATTGTAGTTTACATCCATTGAGGATGGGATGAAAGAACATATTAAGGTAATCCTGCAGATTGAGTCCCTAGATCTTCAGTACTTGACGTCATTTCACTGGTAATCCAGCATTATTAACTCTTGGTTGCATTTTGTGAATGAATTGCCTTGTGTATGACTTGAGCTCAACAAATAAACTTGCCTTGCCTTGGTTAACATTAGAAAACTACATTCTTATGTACCCGGTACTCCTTGGGCCATTTTGAGCCCCTGTTTTGTGGCTCTCTTTTTAAATTACTTTCAAGTACCATATTTCATGATTTATGTCTAAGATTTTGATGTTTGTACGTATGCTTGTATGTAAGAATGTAAAAAGAGATGAAAATGTGATATATTTAGAGTGTAAGAGCAGCCAATACCACAAACAGAAACAGGTAGGTCCTCCCCCACAAAATCCGTAGACCCCATTTCTTAGAATATATTATTTCAATAATTTTATTCTTGTCAATCTGGAAGTAAGAGCTGAAAGCAGCGCTGTGATTGGGTGCTTTGGAGGTACTACCCTGTTCCCCTGCGGTTCTAAAGCCGCGCACATGCTCGAAAATGAATGCGTGTGGATTACCCAAAGAATTTGAGAGAATTGAGAGAGTTGGACAGATTTAAAACCTTGTTTTAGGTTTTTTTGTGTAAACATCAGGTACCCATGATGTAAGAGGTGTTCTAGCTGCGTAGAATCTGGAAAATGAATCTCTACTACCCTTTTAGAGTCCTCTCACCACTGAGAACCACTGCCCTAAGTCAACTTTCACGCATTTTTCTGAGAACAGTTTCAAACTTCAGTAGAAGGATGTTAGTGCCATAACAGTCAGAAGTGCATTCATAAACCTGCATTTATCTGAACTCGCAAACATTACAGATCTCACTCGCTCTGCACAAATCAGCTCTGCTACTTGTTTCAAATGCAATGTGGGCGTATAATAAGGAGACTATTAATGTGCTCCATTTATCCTCAGAGGTCAGAACTCGGAGTTTCTGTGTACCAGCAGTCAATTCAGGATAAATATGATCAGTACATTACAGTTTATGTACTGTAATGACTCAACTCAAATAATAAAAACCAGGAAAGTGTTCAAATCAACCAAAATGTGGATCCAATTAAGTAAATATAATATAACTTGGACATTGGTATTATATTTGTAATGTTATGAATCACCATTTGATTAGCCTTATGCATGCTAAGAAAATGGGTTAATGAGCATTAGCAACATTAGCATAACTGTGCATAACTGCATTTATAACTTCAGTGAACATCAGAGAAACTAGATGGAAAATAACAGTACCATCAATATTGTAACAGTTGGATGTTAACTTTACTTTCTTGTCACCTTCACGGAATTCAAACGTGTAAAGCAGGGGTCCCCAAACTTTAACATAACTTTTCCCTTCTCTGATTTTGGGCCAGGGTCAGTTTGAACCAGAAAAAAGTGTGACGATCGCAGGGGGGCCTAAATGTAAACATGTATTGTTTTCCAGAAAGCCACATATAACCAAATATGAATAACCTTAAAAAGGGGAGATCAAATAACCCTCTCTGGGTTCTACACAGGAAAAAATAATTCAGGAAATATATAATAACACTATTCAATGAAATCAATAAAAAATCAAATAACCCTCTCTGCTGGTTCTTCACAGAAAGAAAGTTTGTGTTGTGCCGTGCACAGTCTTGGGTAAAGTTCAGCTTCAGTTGTCAGAGCAGAATCTATGACTCATAATCATGATGAGCATGAATAATGCGTTCTCTGTATTGTTCAGGGGGTCAAATGTGGAGGCGGGCCGTATCCGGCCCCCGGGCCGTAGTTTGGGGACCACTGGTGTAAAGGACTGGAAAGCCCACCGAGACAAACCTGCTCCTGTTTTGAAGAGCTGCATCCCACTCACCCGTCGCGTCCTCGTAGACCACGGTCACGGCCTTCCACTTGTAGAACTGCACGATGGTCCAGCACGGCGCGGCTGATGGAGGCGTACTCGGGGAACAGGTTGATGTAGAAAGCTGTCCTTATTGTCCACGGACGGGTGCTCCAGCGGGTCTGGATGTGTGGCACCTCCAGGGCGTTGCAGATGGACTGGACCGCACTGACCGACGAGCTGTGAGAGAGGGCCGAACGACGCGCCCACGCCCAACGCCAACTGGTCACAGGCTGGGAGGAGCAGGGAATGTGTCTTTAAATATTACAATACATGTACATATACAGGGTTGGGACTACTATCACCTTGAAAGAAGCAAATAATTCGTAATACCTCATTTACAACCACTATAGCACGTTCAACGTCAACATCCTCTTTATATAGTGAACTTCCCGGTTTTTAAAGTGCATATGAGGCTTTAGACTACTTCATTTCGCCAAGATATAAACATAGTCAATTTTATGAAAAAAAATAATAATAAATAATAATAGTTATGTGACTTTCTGGAGTGGCACTTCACCTGCCTATAATTTCATGGAAATAGAAAGCTAAAACCACACTTCTGAACATTCTCTATGCAGGTAGATATGTTCTATGCCATACCTGGAATATTATAGCCAAAGGAACAATATTTCCATGGAAACATGTCGGAGGCAAAGTAGGTTCGTGGAGAATCACAGTAAGAACCATTTTTTGAAATACAGTTTTAAATGCAAAAAACTTTCCAAAATGAAGAACATAAATGCTTTGTTTTAGTCTATTTTTCGGTAAAGTTACATATTGTGCCTGTAGAGGTAATACACATAATTGTTACCTAGCAACCACACTGTAAAAAGGCCAATTTACTTAACTGTTATTAGTTATTATTGGATAAATATACAAGAATAAATTGCACTTTATTTTGTTGAATAAATGTTTAAACTTGTGCATACACTTAAGATGGAACTGTGGTCTTCTCAAACTGCCGTGTGACTAGTTTAAAACCCAAAAAAATGTATCACATCTACTATCCAGCAAACAAGACATAATTAGAAAAACATGAAAACCTGTGGCCAGGGGCCAATGCAGCCCTCCAAACAATAATTGTTGCTTTGCTTCTTGGAAAAACAACCATTTGAGCGTAAGATAAACCGATTATAGATATTAAGGTTGATCTAAGCCTTAAAGGAGTTATGTTATGCTTTTTTCAAGTTTGTAGAAATACAAGAAAAAGATTCAGTTGTAGTCGTATAACATACGTAGATCATTATTTAACATTTTGTTCATTGCAAACGGCAAAATTGATATAAAAACAGTTTAGTAATAGAAAACAGCCTCATTGATTTCCAGTTGAGGGATATTGTTAAAATGGCTCCACAACATTCTGGACCTCACGTGTGTGACCAGAGTCTTTTTTGGCTGTCTTGTTGAACTTTTCTCACTCTGCGATTGAGAGCATTCTGACCAACTGTGTGACATATTACACTAAAATGAAGTTCACACACTCTCCTGTGTGTCCTATTGTACGGTGACATATGACTGTCACTGCATTCTGTGGTCACATACAGTTACACATGTGTGTACAACATGTACACATATGTTGTCACAACAGTGCACATATGTACAACAGTACACATATGTTGTCACAACAGTGCACATAATGTACAACAGTACACATGTGTACAACAGTACACATGTGTACAACATAGTTACACATAATTACAAAGTACACATGTGTACAACAGTACACACTATGTACACATACACATGTGTACAACAGTCAGGATCAGGAAATCAGGAATCAGAGATATATTTATTGCCATTGTCGATGAACAGAATTCAACATAGGAACGTGACTTGATGACAGATGCGACATGAGAGACATGCATGAAGAGCATCAGCCACCGGGGCGCCCGTGAGGCGCCTACTCGGGTACTTGAACTTTCTCTTGGAAAATGAAAAACAGTTCAGCAATAAGCATACAATGATAAACAACACATATTGAGTACATTACACGAGGTTAAACGTGATGGATATTTTCAGTGGATATTGGGGGAGGGGACACAAACAAGATAACACAGAGATTAGGATGAGGAATGTGGGATGTGCAGACGGTGAGTGAAGGCCGAATCTAGTTTTGTGTAACTGTCTGCGCGTGTCTTCAGTACGGCCTTGAACGCCTGCTGCTCTTCAGCATACACATATGTGATCACAACAGGCCCAACAGAAATGGCCCAACAGAAATACTGTTGCCTGTATAACACAGTAGTGCTGAACTATTTTAAAAACAGGATATTTTGCAAAATAAAAATTAAATATCTGCAAGTCGCTAATTCCGACCATTCATAGAGTGATTTAGATTCAGTTCCGATACATATCTGCAGATTTATAACAGAACCAGTTTAACCATTGTTCTAATATCAATGTCAATATGTCCAAATCAACACTTAAAGTAACAGTATGTAACTTTCCGGAGGTGGCACCTGCAGGAGTCATGGATATTCTTTATGGCGTTTGATACTTTTGATGTCATACTATGGAATATTGTAGCAAAGGGAACATTTCATTATATTGTATTTTTATCTTTTTTAAGGATGATTTTTTGGCCGTTTGGCTTTAGTGGACAGGACAGCTCAGCGTGAAATGGGGATGAGAGAGAAGGGAGGACATGCAGTAAATTGTAGGAGCAGGAGGAGGCTCCTTCAAGACATCACATTTTTTTATCCAAAATATGCCCAAAATACTTTTAAATTTAAACATCTACATACTTTTTCCCCCCGCCTATTTCTGTACTTAAATAAAGGCACTGAGTACTTCTTCCACCACTGCTCCAATGAAGTCCAACTTACTTTTAACATAGAAAATGGGTCAAATACTTTTACTTTCCCAGTTTTTGTCCATTGCGTTCTTAGATTTAAATTACACTTTTTACCTTTGACTTCGCAGAGTACCAGTCCACTGATGAAACCTTTGTGTTTGGTCAAAATGCCATACGTGATATCTCTGAACCTTCACAGAACATTCATGCAGACGGTCCTCACCTCTCCTGGAAGCCTCGAAGCTGTCGAACAGGTTGATCCTCTGAATGTCGTAGGTCAGCGTGGTGTTTGGCATGAGCGTCCGGTTACGGTTAATATTTGTGACGGCGAACTTGAAGGCCAGCTCCTCCACTCCGATGGGGTCATTCTCCAGCGTCTCAAAGATGCCCCCTGTGGACGCAACGAGGCAGTACAAGTCAGCATTAGTATCACCAGTTAATCCTCAAATCTCGGCCACTTGTCTCATCCTAATTCCAGATTTGAAGGTTGCGGTGGCAGGCAGTTGTTGACAATTGCATAACCTTGTTTTTCTTGCGGCACAGAAATAAAACCTGGGAGAGATGATTTAATCTGCCTCCGCTTGAACTTTCCCTCTTCTAGCCCAGTTACGTGACCTAAATTCTCACGCCGGACACAATAGCTCTTATGAAAAAACTCCTGTCCATGAGCAAGACGTCTTGCCCACCTTGCAATTCAGCCTCTTGGTGGAAAGTAAGGCTGTACAAATGTAAAAGCACTGTACTGTAGTAACATTTGTATTTATCTGTACAAGTGTTTTTTTACAGTGGATACTTTCTACTTTTGGTATCTGTACTTTCTAAAGCTAAAAAGTACTTCCCGTATGTGTGAAGTGTTATTTTTTAGCATGTTCATGGTGACATCCTGCGTAAAGGTTTTGAGTTCAAATCTTGGCTTTGAGCAAAAAAAAAACACATAAAAATTCAAGAAATGTTGAAAAATTTATTGACTAAAAAAGATCACTACATTTTACTCATACTACATACGACTTAAATAGTTATCAAAATTCTGCTTGAAATAATATTACTTTTTAGTCTAAGAGTAACATTGTAAACATGTACTTGAAAACTCTTACTCTTACTTAAGTACTTCTTCCCCCACTGATTAGCTGTTGGATTGGATTTTTGCCACATAATCTTTTGCCCTGATGATTAATTAAAAAATATATATATATTAGCATAAATATTATTTTGTTGTTTGTCCTCAGTGCATCAGATGTGTCTTTTTTACAGACTAGAAGTGACTTGAAATGAATGCAAATGAGCAATTATGCTAAGTATGAAAAAGTAGGACAGTTGCCATGGCGATTAACAATTTAAAACAAATGAGGAAAAAGTCAATGGGGGAAAAAGTCCTCAAAATGAAGCATAGCATGAAGCTGAAACTAGAGATAGACCAATGCAGATGCTGATTGCTCCAAATCTAGAAAAACCAAGGGCAGATTTAGCCAATATTTAGAGCCAATTTGGATTATTTTCCCCAAATTACATCATTCGAATTGACGACATTCACTACATATTAGTAGTAATGTAGTCGTGTTTTGTGCTGTGCCCTCATCATAAAGTGGTCAAATCAAGCTTCCTTTAGACCAGGGGTGTCCAAACTTTTTTTCACTGAGGGACGCATTTTGAAACTTATACAGAGCAGAGGGCCACAGACAACCCGACAAAGTGAATCATTCTAAATGTTGCATTTGACCTAGTTTTGATGGGCCTCCACACCTTTAATAAGACTTGGAACATTAACTTTACGTTGGTATAACATCAAAATGCTTGAATTTATCCAATTTTACAGTAAAAAGTACTACTTTTTGTTGCTTGGATCAACTTAGCAGGAAGCCGGAGGGCCAACAAAAATTGGTCTGAGGGCCGTATTTGGCCCCCGTTACGTAGTTTGGACATGCCTGCTTTAGACAGACAATATGTCGGCCCGTGGGGATTTAAGGCAATCGTGCCAATACAATAAAAGGTGCACATATTGCCCCAATATATCAGTTAGGGTGTATCTATAACAACCGTGTGACATGTGTGTGACATGTGTGTGACAGGTGTAACATGCGTGACACGTGTGGTAAGTGTGTGACACGGGACATGTGTGGGAAGTGTGTGACACGTGGGACATGTGTGACACGTGTGACATGTGTGACACGTGTGTCATGTGTGACACGTGTGGGAAGTGTGTAACGTGTGTGACACATGGGACATGTGTGACATGTGCACTCTTTATTATATTGGCACACGTCACACATGTCCAATACATGTGTGACATGTGTGACATGTGTGACATGTGGAACATGTGGGACATGTGGGACATGTGTGACACGTGGGACATGTGGGACACGTGTGGAAAGTGTGTGACACGTGGGACATGTGTATTCAGGCTTATATCTGTAGCACACATGTTGGTCTGCACTATGTAACATTTCTGGTGGATGGTGCACCCCTTGTTTGTCTCCATAGCGATAAATGCTTTGCCCAAAATGTTCCCCATGTATTCTTAGTGTGAAAAAGACCGTATATTTTTACTGTGAGCATGCTCGCCTCTCCACAGATTTGACTTGGCCTGGCCTGGTGGAATCACTGGCTTGTCTCCGTGGAAATAGATGTTGTGAAACAATAGTGTAAAACAAACCAGGCAAAGCAATAACATCTCCATGGTAACATCTCCATGGTTACATTCAGGTGGCGGCCCAGTACACCAGAAAAGTTACATAGTGCGCCTTTAATACCAGCTCAGTAAAATGTACATTTTCATTCAAAACAGTGTCCGCTCTATTCCACATCCTATGACCTCACGCTCCACACAAACTCTGAATGCGTTTAAAGCTGACGATGACTGACTGTTTGAACTATTATGTCTTCAAACAAGTCAGTCGTTTTCTGTCATTTACAGGTAGCATAAGCCACATCAGCAGTTGCGTGTTAAGTTACACACAGTTAAGGAGCCATATTACAAGATGAAGGTCAATGAATAATGCAGGACACAAATCCAAGATGGCAGGCGGCCTCTGATTGGCTGCATTTCTTCCTGCCTGTGTTAGGGCCACGGTTAGGCATTGGCTAGAAATGGTTCTTTCCCAATAAAGCGCAAGCCACTGTATTGACCTTACTCCGCCCCGCCCACTTTTGCCTCTTTTGCCACGGATCATTACTTCCGTTATAATTGCACTTCCGGTCGAGCGGGAACTCCGTTGGCTTAAAAGGAGCACGTGAGAAAAGTCTGGCTGCTAAAATATGCTATAAAGCAGTTTGATTTGTGTAAAATGTCCAATGTTCATGTGACCAACAGGACAACAATGCACCGATTCTCTGGACCTGGAAACAACTTTTTAGTCTGTGTATCTTATCTGGAGGTCGGCAGCCGTGTGTGAACTAATACAACCGGAAGAAGGCTTATGTCGTACTGCGGCGCACACACGGGCTTCTGGAATAAGGTGAATATCACAACTGAAGACAAGATGAACGTAACCAAAGGAAAAGGTTTGGGTTAGCCAATTAGCAAATACATTAAATTAATTAATTAGAGGCCTATAAGTTAGTTAACTTTCTAGTTCTTACTGGAGAACCTCTTAAGAGTCATCTGTACATACTGTATGTCTCTGACTCTGACAGTGCTTTATTCATCCAGTAATGTTCCATAATGGCTTAGCATTCAAGGGTAGTCACCTGGGCAAGGCTTTTTTAGATTACATTATTTCATTTATTTTATTGACCTTTATTTAACCAGAATAATCCTGAAGAATCTAATTTTCTCATTTTACATGTTTTTAGCGGTAGAAGAAACCAGATCCCCTGGAGGAAACCCACAGACACAGGGAGAACATGCAAACTCCAGGAGTCGAACCCATGACCTCCTTCATCTTCCTGTAAAGCCAGAGCTCAAACCGCTGTGCCACCCTCTACCAGAAAACCATATTTGTCCATTTCCCCTATTATATTGCCAAAATGTAGGTCAGGGCTGTGTTGGTATTTGTATGACTGTGAAATTGGGATTGATCTGGAAAGACCTTTAGAAACCCCAAAGGCTTTAAACGTGAATGCCTTTTTTTCCTCAAAGTCCAAACTGAGGGCGCCTTGTCTGTGGTGCTGCTCATGGGCGCAGGCTGCAATGTGCCAATACTGAGGAAGAACCCACACTAACATCTAGGGCATGGGGTTTGGGGACTCGTCAAGCCTTCCATGTCACATAGAGAGAGCGTGGAGAGTTTGTCTGTGCAGGACTGGGGAGAATGCAGAGTCCATTTGAACTAAAATAGTAGCTGATGCCTCATTTGCATCTTGTTGTTGGCCTCTAATCACATGCTAATCATATGCATCTAGGAAGTTTCAATCTGGATTATATACTAAAACTTGTAAACAGACTGTGGAGTTAGTCCTATGTATGATTGTGTATTTATGGCCATGTCAAAAGAGATATATACAGCAGTTGTCAAAGTGCTGGGGGTCCCACAAACATTTTGATAACAATGATCATTATTACTAGTACACTACATTGTTTTATGATATACAATCCCAAACATACAATGTATTTGATGGAAACAATTACACCAATGAAATAGTGACTCATCTTTCATCCAAATGTGGTTAGAAACAAGATTTTAACTTTATGAAAAATAATTGGGGGTCCTTGAGATATTTTATTTCCAATAAGGGGTCCCTGGCCTTATAACGTTTGAGAACTCCTGATACAAAGTTTTTGCAGAGGGCATATATCAGAGCATGATTGTGAATTTTAGCAGTGAGGGGCAAACCCCATGACCTTCAGCGGTGTGAAATGTTCTCCTGTAGGACCTAAAAACACAACTAAAATGTGAAAGAGCTGCTACAGTCTGATAAATAAAAATATCTACAATATTATACAAAATATCTTGTTTGTACCTGACATCTCAAAGAAACTCACAGCGCACTGCCACTACGCTCACAAACTGTATCACTGACACAGACTTTGTGATTCTCTTTCTCTTCTTAGATAAGCTGTTCCTGAGTTGTGCGTTGAGGAAATTGTTAAGAGGTGAGTCGGCCCTGTCCCAATACTCGCACTACACACTTGACTGAGGTGTGAAAGTGTATGAAGTGTGTAAGTGTACAGGGGTCCAGGAGGTAAACAGGAGAATTGGGACAGCCCACTTCAGAGCGTCGCGAATGAGGAAAAACAGCAGCGTAAAACAGCAGCGGTGTGTTGTGCAGTTCATTTCATCTCAAAGCCTCAGCTCAGTTTAGTTTGGATCATTTGCTGAATTGGCCACAAACAAATGTCCACAGGCGTAATGTTTCTACAGTCACACATTTATTCAAAATATCATCAGCTGAATTGTTAAGACATTCCATTGTTTCCTGTTAGCTCTTGCTGCTAAGCTGCTAAGGCAGAAGTGCTGCACCGTTTGAAAACATTAGTGAAATGCATTGTGGGAAATGCAATGCAAGTTTGCCTGAAGTCTGTATCGCTCCACACTTGTGAAGAGCGGATCAGAACATTCTAAAGGATTGGGATTGGGAACGCGCATTTCAAGTGTGCAAGTGCCAGTGTTGGGACAGATCCTTGAAGTGCCCTAAATTTCCCAACTGCTGTTAGCAAACAAGCTAGCAGATCTCTGCACAGTCATAGCAACAACATAGAAACTGTTTTCAGTTTTTTGCTGCAAAAGTTCATTTGATCTGTGGTGCTGTCTTTGCCACTAAGTCAGAATGCTGAGGAGCAGAATGTCGGTGCATAACCTTTATTATGCTTTTAGCAATTACTTAGTTTTGAAGTAAACTCTCAGTCAGGGGTTTCCAATAGGCGGCCCACGGGACAGGTCCGGGCCCTGAAGCAATTTGGTCTGTCCAGCGGCCCAGTTAAAAATATATTATTTAATTTTTTTTGCATCACTTGTGTAACGCCCCACAGCTCAACCTCAGCCGCTGGTCAACGCACAAACATGTGATGCTGCAGACACAGTAAATAACGGCTTCATTGATGATTTGATGTAAATGTAACATGCGTAAGGACCATGTGCTCGTTGACGAGGAACATTATGCGCCGTGGCACCGGAGGACAACGTGTTTTCCGGGCTTCGACGTTGGATTGAAAGGTCTGCGTGAGTACAAGGTACGTCAGACCGCTGTGCGTGATGTGCGTATTGATTCACGGGTCGGGTTATGAAAGGTGGGCCGCGGTCTCGTCTCAGGGACATGTGCACTTTTTCTAAATTCATATGCAAATTTCTCCGTGAAATTATTACTTCTCTGGTGCAGATCTGTTGTCACCAGTTTAGTGCTTTCAGGAACTTTTTCCCGGTGTCCATTTCATTACGTTGCATATATTTCAATGCTCAGTCTGGGCTATTTTTAATAAACTGCTGCAGGTCAGAGAACTCCAAAACATGCATGATACTGTGCATTTGCCTAGTGACAGCTGTGTTTGTTCTGTGAGATTTTTTACTGTAGGCTACTACGTTTTTAATATCATTTAAACCAAATGTTCTAATGACATTTATTTTTGAATTAGACCTGCTTTAGTCCTGCTTTAGACCTGCTTTAGACCTGCTTTAGTCCTGCTTTAGTCCTCTTGACCTGCTTTAGACCTGATTTAGTCCTGTTTTAGTCCTGTTTTAGTCCTGCTTTAGTCCTGCTTTAGTCCTTTTTTAGTCCTGCTTTAGTCCTGTTTTAGTCCTTTTAGTCCTGCTTTAGTCCTGCTTTAGACCTGCTTTAGTCCTGCTTTAGTCCTGCTTTGACCCTGTTTAGTCCTGCTTTAGTCCTGCTTTAGTCCTGCTTTAGTCCTGTTTTAGTCCTGTTTTAGTCCTGCTTTAGTCCTGCTTAGTCCTGCTTTAACCTGCTTTTAGTCCTGCTTTAGTCCTGTTTTAGTCCTGCTTTAGCCTGCTTTAGTCCTGCTTTAGTCCTGTTTTAGTCCTTTTTTAGTCCTGTTTTAGTCCTGCTTTAGTCCTGCTTTAGTCCTGCTTTAGTCCTGTTTTAGTCCTGCTTTAGTCCTGTTTTATCCTGCTTTAGTCCTGCTTTAGCCCTGCTTAGTCCTGCTTTAGTCCTGTTTTAGTCCTGTTTTAGTCCTGCTTTATCCTGCTTTAGTCCTGCTTTAGTCTGCTTTAGTCCTGTTTTAGTCCTTGTTTAGTCCTGTTTTAGTCCTGCTTTAGTCCTGCTTTAGTCCTGCTTTAGTCCTCTTTAGTCCTGCTTTAGTCCTGTTTTAGTCCTGTTTTAGTCCTGTTTTAGTCCTGCTTTATAGTTTACCCAGTTTTTCTGGTAGATATGGTTCGTTAAGTCTTGGTTTAAACCTGGTCTTGTCCCTGGTCTTTGCACTAGTCGAGTCATGTTCTGTAAACTCTGGGTTTTAGCTCTTTTGTCCTGTTTTTAGTCATGTAATATTGTGATGTTTTTACTTCTCTGAACCGAAAGTCCTGTGTTGAGTTCTGTTGTTGAATTGTGCCACTGTGAGATGTTTGTGGATCTTATAGAGATAAAACATAAAATTGTGGTGGGATTTTGTAGTCTGGCCCCCAGACCTGAGCCCTTCGAAAAATCTGGACCCCTGGAAAATATAATTGGAAACCCCTGCCCTAAGTAGATCATTATTTTACATTTTGTTCATTGTAAAACGGCTTAGTAATAGAAGCAGGTCCATTTTAGTGGCTATGTGACATTTTATCAAATTATCCCAACTAAGTACAGGGATGTGAGCGGGGATCGGGGGTAGGTGGGCTGAGCACTGGCGCGTCAGTTGGAGGACAATATTAAAACAAGCAAGCAAACAAAATGTATTTATAGAGCACCTTTCACAGAAAAGTTAAAATGCAGAAAAATCACGCAACATACAATAGGCCACATGCATACAACAATACGGCAGTAAAATGGTCATTTATATGGCACTTTTCTACCTTCATGGCACTCAAATCGCTTTACACTCATTCACACACACATTCATTCACCAGTCTATGCAGACGCTGAGGGCGAGGCGTCTTGAAGTGTCTTGCCCAAGGACACAATGGCAGTATTCACCTGAGGGAGCTGTAATTCTGTGGTCCTGTGCATTTGACTGCTCAACCAAGTCGAGAGCGGCATACGAACTGCTGACCACTCTACCAACTGCTGTAATTAAAATACTTGACCAAATAAGAAGATTGAAAGTATTAACCGAGTCTAGTGAACGCAGGGCGAGTGGAAGAGTCTGGGAGCAACAGTCTTGCTGATATACAAAGGGGTCTGACCATGTAAGACTCTGATAGTCAGCACCAAAATGTTGAATTGTATCAACATACAAGGAGACCTGCAGCTGATGAAGAGCTTTGAGAATAGAGGGAAAATGAGCCCTTCTATTTGTCCAGGTCAAGATTGTCGCTTCAGAGTATTGGACCAGCTGCAAATGAAATAACTCCTTCTTGTTTAAAACTGAGCTAAACTATTACAATAGTCTAAATGTGAAGATACACATAAATTATAAATTCCAGATCCTTTTGTGACACAATTTTTCTGAGATTAGACATTTTCTTCAACTGAAAAAAACAGTACCTTGGAAGCCATTTAGAGAAGAAATGTCTTTAAGATAACACCAAGGTTTCTAAGGCTTGGTTTAGCAGACTGGCCTAGATCACCCAGATTCTGATAAACCCATGGAATTAAGTTGTCAGGGGCAATTATCAGTATTTCTGTCTTGTCTGCATTAAGATGCAGAGAGTTGTTGCTTAGCCATTGTTTTATTTGTACTAAAGAATTGGCCAGTGAGTTCAGCTTCTGGATCTCAGAGGATTTAAAAGAGCAATATAGCTGGACATCATCAGCCAACAGGTGGTAAGAGCCATCACCAAACTCTGGGATCCAAAACAGAACCCTGAGGAACCCTGAGGAACCCTGAGGAACCCTGAGGAACCCTGAGGAACCCTGAGGAACCCTGAGGAACAAATCAGCTGATTTATTTGGTTTGCGGCAACACTAAAGCTCCAACCAGATAAACATGAGGAAAACAATGAAGAACTGAACCTGACAGTCCAACCATCAATCAATCTTAAATTAAATATGACTGTCAACAGTGTCGAAGGCTGCAGACAGATCTAAAAGAGTGTTTTTCACAATCAGAAGACATCGTCATGTCACTGAACACTTTTAGCAGACGGTTTCCATAGAGTGATGTTGATGGAAACTAGACTGAAAAGTGCCATGGATGTTGGATTGCTCTAAGAAGTCTGAAAGTTGTTTAGAGACTAACTTCTCTAGGATCTTGGACAAGAATGGGCGCTTTGAAATAGGTCTGAAACCTTTTGGGTCTGCTGGGTCCAAATCTGCCTCTGAGTAATGGTTCTACTATGGCATGTTTAATAGATGGACTAGGAAACACACCGGTTGAAAGAGAAAGACTTATCATTTTGGTAACCCAAGGGCCAATTACGTCACTTTTAAGAGCCTGCGAGGAAGGGCATCAGATGAACAAGAAGTAGGTTTCATCTTGGTCACCAGAGCCAAGATGTCCTCTAGAGTTACAGGCTTGAAAGAAGACCATTTGTGGGATACAGGAAGAGCAACAGGACCATCACACAAAAGGGGGGAGATTTTGTTCTTGATCACCTTAATGCTATCAGTGAAAAACCTAAGAAATTGCAGAATACATCGGTAACTGTGGCTGCAGGACATAAAATAGAATTGATGGAGTCAAATAACACTGGGGTTTTTCTTGTCAATGTAATCAGATTTGGCATTCTCCATCATTTCATTGTCTGAAGATCCCTCAGGTGCAACCCAGGGACCTCAGGTTCAGAAGGTTTTCACAGAAGCTAATTTTTTCGACAAAGTCTCTTTAGATTAAGCCGAGGAAAAGCTTTTTCCTGTGTTAAAATGTAAGATTTTACAGCCACCTGATCTAAAACTGACACACAATGGTAGCTAAAACAATAAATTAGACTCTCCACCTCAATACAATCTATAAATAAATGTGGATCAAAAATATCGCAAAATCTGTGAGGTATTAGCAGTGATAATGCACCTCTGTGACCTTGTGTCTGAAGGCACTGGCTCAGAAGTAAAGTTCAAATCAAACAAGACACAGCTATGATCACTCAAGTGAACATCCTGCTCACACAAGCAACACTCACAAGGGAAAACACTAGTCTGAGTCTGGAGTGCGGCCCTTTAGGTGAGTAGGGTCCGAAACACGTTGCTCAAAATGACAAGTTTCAGTCAATCTTAAAAGTTCCATTGTTGGGCAAGATGAGCAGTCATTGACCCAAATGTTAAAATCTCCACGAGTAAAACAGTTTCCAACTTTATTATGGAAGTTAAAAGTCACTAAAATCGTTTAAAAAGACTGATGCCGGGCCAGGGGGAAAAACATGCAGGAATCAATCAAAATACAATTTTGAGTAAACTAATGAGGAGGAAACTCTGTTATAACAAGGTTAAAAGCTCATTAAAGTTGCTTTTGCATAATATGTCCCCTTTAAGACATCACTGGAAAAGCAGGTTGACAAAAACAAACGTGGCAAAAACATCTACTGCTAACGCTAATGTCAGAACTATTCCAGTTTTTTACTGCATTGTTGTAGACATTTCACTGATTTCTACAACAATTAGCGTCATTACAATGATACGAATGCTAATCCACTGTTTCATCATAATTCTCTCAGACAGAGAGAAAAAACCCATTCAGAGTAAGGCTGGGCATGACATTGAATTAATCATGATTTTCTTTAGTAATTTTGACCAATCACAATAATCTATTCAATTTGATTGATTAAAATTGCTCTTAATTTTAATTTTCTGAACACGGAAACACATGGAAATGGATTTTTGGCCAAGATCTTGTCCTTTTTAATTCAAGTCAACTTTATCTCGGGCTCATGAGCCTTTTTAACATAGACAAATACACAGTTCTTATTTTAAAAGACAGCCATACCAGTGTCTCGACAGACTAGGGCTGCAGAATATTTATTATTGCAATTGTGATTAGATAATATTAGATTTACTGCATGTTTGAATTATACGATTCCATTCAAATTTAAACGTGTCCAAGAGAATTGAAAAAAATACTGGAATAGAACTGAAAGAATCCCATCCATTTTTGTACAGATCCAAACAACAGGGTTAGCTTTTTTTGCAGAATAAGAAAACACTTTGATTTGATTGTGTTTACTCTTACAGCCCAACTACAGAGAAAATGATACATAAGAGTTTTAAGTAGAGATTAGTAAAGTGTTGGCACATTGTAGGCCCCTCAGCCTTTGCACACTGGCTTTTCTATAATTAGTCCGGAGGAGGATCTTGTACAGTGATGTAAATAATGATTTAATTAAAGTCAATTTCACATTATCAGGGCTACACACGCTTTCTTTAAAGGGAACACATGCCAGTAACCAATCACACATGCCATTTAGATTCAGCATAAGTGACGCTAAAGAGAACATTTCGGATTCATTCAGTTCCTCCTGTATGCAGGGGTGGAAAGTAACCTACTATAAATACTCACGTTACAGTAATTGAGTAGATTTTTTGAGTATTTTCACTTTTTTTGAGTAGCTTTGCACTTGTAATTGAGTATAACGTAAGCCATGTACTTGTAATAAGTTACATTTAAAACCACTATGAGCAGTGAGCACAGCACAATCGCCCCAAAACACGGCTGTCTCACTGCTGTCTCTGATTCTTTCTAAACCTACAAACACCTCATCGTCGGTTCTGATTGGACAAAGCTCAGAAAATGGACAGATTGTCATTTGAAAAACTTAATTCTGCTTTAATATGTTTAATTAATCAAGTTTTGTATAAAAGACTCATCTACGAGTTTGTTTTTTCTTTTACACACATTTTACTTTACTTAAGTACAATTTTGGCTGCAGTACTTTAGCTTTAGTACTTTTACTTCGAGTAGAAATACTCTGTACTCCACCACTGCCTGTACGATATAATCCACACAGATACACATTCTGTCTCTTCTTTCATTTCCACCTGAGATCAGATCATATTTTCATATGCCATAATGAGTTTATTGATTTCCTGAGAGAGGTGCATGCTGGGTAGTGGGGGAGGAGAATCGCCCCTGTTTAATTCTATACACATAATCAAAAACAAATAGAATATTGTATTAAAACTGTTTTGATGGACACATTTGAATTGTTTGTATTGTTCTCGTCATCTCATGTTAGAACTTAAAATAGGTATATATTGAAAAGCACACATGACTTCCCAACCAACGTTTGCGCCCCCTGCAGGTTTAACTAATGAGTGACATCATCTCAAACTATGGCAGTTCATAATGTAACAGAGGAGGCGATAGACCCACGGTGATGTTAAAGCAGAACTAAGTAACATTTTGACCTTATGGAACGTCTTTGTAAGTCCCTGTGCTGGTTAAATAGGCATTTTTGGGGTGTTTGAAGTGTCCGTCATCGCCCCCTGCTGTTTCTGGGCAGAAAAACCAGCCTTGTAACATTTGCCGACATCGACCTGAAGAGTACTCTCCTGGGAAACACTGGCTCTTTATTTCTGTTTGGCAAAGTGAAATGTTTTTGTATGTTATTATACTGTCTTATTAGAATAAAGAAAGAAAGAAAAAAAAAATCTGTTCTCTGACACTGTATTTTCACAAGAGAGCAGCAGGGGGAGCTCTATCGCCAACGTTACTTAGTTATGCTTTAAAGGTTCAGTTTTTTTTATTAAGGTTGATCATAAATCAATACAGTTTAAATTGAAGGAAGACTTTTTAACATGAAATTTAGACATACACCAACATAATAACAGATAATATTTTCTTTTATTTTGGAGAGGCTTTTGCTATATTAACAATGGGCGACTATGAGTTTGTGCTGATCTATGGGTGAGTAATTTTGTTTTGATTGATTTTTTTTTATAAATGATTCTCCGTGATTTAATGTTGATTCTTCCATATTACAGAATGTGCATGTTTTATCTATATCAATACATTTTTATTAAAGTTGCATTATCCAGGCTTTTACAGAGATATACTGTATGTATAAGGTCTTGTTTACATGGAAACGGTAGTCAGGGAAACGCATAATTCACACCTAAATTCATCTGCATTTAGACGTAAAAGATTTGTTCAGTATATACGAGCTTGGCCTCCCCTTCTCTAAAGAAATGACCTCCTCCAGCGTCTTCGGCAGATTGAACGTGGATTCGGCGAACACGCAGCTCGTGGTCGTGTAAAACAAAAGCCAATCCGAAATCAAAACATCTGCGATTTGTGAAAAACTCATGGCCTCTTATTCATGACCACTTTTACCTCTTGCGGGTTTGCACTTCCATTGTTTTGGCTCTTCCGGTCGAGCGGGAATTCCGTTCACCTTCATTAGTATTTAAAGGAGACATATAATGCAAAAATCAAACTTATATTTTGATTGATTCTTGCATGTCTGAGTAATCCTGTATCTGTATTTGAGGCTTGACTGCATTGAAAATCCCTGTTTTGACCTATTTAGTTTGTTAAAATCGATCGTACATATTTGCGCGAAAATATCTGACGCCCTGGATTACAAATACTGGTATGAGCTTCAGCCATAGAGAAAAAGGAAATTAAAACTGTATTGTTTATGTTTGCAGAGGACACAACGTTAACCAGATTTTTTCTTTTTCTACTTAAAAATAAAACATTTCAGAAACAAGCTGGTCTATAATTAAAAGAACACAAGGTACAAAAAAAGAAAACATAGCAGTCAAATGAGTCCATAAAAGTCTGTAAGTGGACAGCGATGGACATTCTCTTATTGTCAGAGGAAGGCCCCTTTGACAGAGAATGTGGTGCTTCTGTGTGGAACCTCACAGTCCCCTCGAGCCGTGGCCCTGGTGCCCTCCCACACACCGTCTACGGTTTAATGAAGTCCTTCAAAGGGGGAGGAGCCGGTCCGTGAAGCACTTTGAATATAAAAACATGGCTGTTTTTGAGGCATAGATGTTAAAAGTCTTCCGGTGGGCTTTTAGCATGAGTAAAAATAACAGCATCGTGAGCGTACATAAAATAAAGGCGTTTCCGCACACAAACCAGAACTAAGAACCAAGTCCCGGCTGGTCAGAGGAACCCCCCAGTCCTCCTCGCTCACACTCACACATTCGCTTCACATTAGCATCTGTATAGTGCAGAAAGTGTCAATATTCAGTTAAGGATTGTAAGGAAAAGTTGTTGTTGTTTTTTTGCTGGGCACTAGAAACCTGCACGTAGAACTATGATGCACAAAAAGCCCAAACACACAACCCGATTAACAACAAAACACAATTATTCACTGTCAGAATATTAGTTGCAACTTACTAATTAGTTAGTTGCCTTTTTGAAACGAATGTGTCCTCTGGTGTCCATGTGTCCTCTTGTGAATCAATAAAGTTTGTCTGAAAATGAATTAAACGTATGTCCCAATGAAGTTAAAATGTTGTCGTGTCACAAAAACGTAAATGCCCCTGAGCATAAAATGTCCCAAAAGAGTGGTCCCAATCCCCCAGTTCCCCCACTAATCTACGCATCAATTGGGGAAGGTTCCTACTGTGCAAAAAACCTCTTTCGATGCAGTATTTCGCTGTCGAGAGGCATCATATTTTGGATCGTTTAATAGCAGCAAACACAGTTCCCGTCTCAGAGCCCATGTGACGAGCCCAGATCTGGGTCACTGGCTCACGCCCCAGTCCCGGTCCCAGTCCCAGTCCCAGTCTTTGTCTCTACTTCCACATTCTGCCATGCCGTGGCTTCAACAACATCTCATCGCACACCGTTTGAACACGACACACTCTCGCTCCGAACACCATCAGCCCCGAATGGACAAGCGGCTGCAGCCTCACTTATTTTCACCACTGGGAGACATTTCAGGGCGTGTCAGAGGGTGACGACAGAAAAGAGTATTTGAGGTCGTGCAATATTGATCCTGCACGTTGGTCATGATGATGAGCGCATTAAGGCTGCAGCTCACGTTTATTGTCGGACATAAAGCGAGGAGATGAATCAAAAAATGAACCAAAAAATACAGAAAAGTCTAACGTAATCTCCAAAACAAGAGGAAAAAGTGACATTTCTGCACTTTTGTGGTTCATCGCATGGTGCATTTTGTAAGCTATTTGAACCTCGACCCAATTTAGCACATTCTTGGGTGTTCTCGAGATGATGCAAAAATAAAAGATCTAAATATAGTTTTTTGTCAAAGTTGCCCACCTCTAAAGTAGTAAGCAATTAATCTCGCCATTATTCTTTTGATTAAGCAATTAGTGGTTTAGATTGCAAAAGGAAAATGTCTTCGTTATAGGAATGAATAAAGTTGCCACGTCTGAATAGAAGTTTAAGCTTCTCATCGCCTGACTTGTAGCTCTTTTAACTATTATATCAGCTATTAATGAGACAAGCTCCATGGTAACGCTGAGGGGAGGGGCATATTTAGTTCTCATCCTTTGCAGAAATATATTCATCTATAGTTAATCCTACCAAAAACTACCAAGATACAAGAGTGGGTAAAGTACAGAGCAGGTCACTTTTCTTCTCGACAACTTCACATCGTGTTAATGATGGGAGTGGAGCCCTAATGCATGCTGGGAGGTTCGATCATCCAGAATTGTATAAAGGACAAACAAACACCTCCGAGCTGCTTTACCCACACCAAAGTGAACCGCTACAACGACATCGTGTTCACCTGCCCCACGGACACGCCTCCTCTACCTCTCGCCCGTTAGCTCGCTCCCCTTTTCACCCTCTCTGTTCTCCCCCCTTCTCTCTTCCTTTCCCTTTCTTCCTCCCTCCTCGTCTCTCTGTCTTCTCTCATCTCCCCTTCTCTCTTCCTTTCCCTTTCTTCCTCCCTCCTCGTCCCTCTGTCTCCTCTCATCTCCCCTTCTCTCTTCCTTTCCCCTACTCCCATGTCTTTGCCTCTTTATCTGTCTTTCTCTCCACCTCTCCCCTTTCTAACCTCTGTGTCTCTCTCGCCTTGTTTTTCTCCCCTTGTCCCCATCTCTCTCCTTTTCTCCCTCTTCCCTTTATCTCGCTTTCTTTTTCCCCCTCTCTCCTCTCTCTTTTCCCCCTCTCTTCTTTTGTCTCTCTCTCCCTTTTGTTCCTCTTGCTTCTCTCTTCTCTCATTTTTACCCTCTCTCCTCTATTTTGGTTCTTCTCTCCCTCCCTTTTTTCTCCCTCTCCTCTCTCTTGTCTCCCTCTTTGTTTTGCTCCCTCTCTCCTCATTCTTTTTCTTCCTCGCTCAATTGCCTCCTCTTCCTCTCTCGCTTTCACTCATCTCCGCCTTCTCTCCTCCCACCCTCACTCTCTCTCCCCCCCTCCCTCCACCTCTCTCTCTTCTCATATCCATTCCCCCCACCCCTCTCTCTCCACCCTCTCTCTCTCCCCTCCCCCCTCTCTCTCTCTCTCTCTCCTCTACCTCCCTCTCTCTTCCCGTCTCTCTCTACTTTCTCTCCCCCCCTCTCTCTCTCTCTCACTCCTCACACCTCTCTCTCCCCACCCTCCCCCTCTCTTCCCCCACCCTCCCCCTCTCTCTCTCCCCCCTCCCACCACCCACCCTCTCTCCCCCACCCACCTCTCCCTCTCTCCCCTCCCACCCACCCTTCTCTCTCTCTCCCCCCGCATCTCTCTCCCCCCCCCTTAGGGCCGGTCCACCTGGGCCGGGGCCAGCTCCTGTCTCACAGTCCCACAGTCTCAGTGGGCAGACCACTCAGTGCGTTTGATGTGCAGCACTGAGCCTGCTCTGTTCTGACACTCGCACCAAAACGTCAGATTCACATTCAGGACGACTGCACCAAATACACAAAAAAAGCACTTCCATTAGAACCCCACGTGTTTATAAATGAGCGCGCTGGGAGCAGGGTGGGCCATATGATGGTCTGACTCGGTGGTCGTGTGGTGATTCAGTGCTTTTCTGTTTCTGTCTTTCACACTGAGCAGGTTTAGGGAGTTCGACTGCTGATTCAAACTGGACTTTGAATGTGCAAACGCTAAATTTCGAAACATTTTGAGGTATTTTGTGATTACCTTTGATGCCCCACTCCTCAATCTCATTTTCTTCAAACTTGAGTTTATTCGGGAAAACCCTCTACTAGTACTTAAAATACATTTACAAAAATTATGTTCCAATTTTTTACATTTTGAATTGAAGAAAAATCCCAATGACACCAGAGAGACACCATTTTGGTTTGCATTTTCATGAGAATTTGTCAATGTGCACTGGATGAGTTGGTCCAAAGAAAAAAGAATATTCCGATTTGAAAACAAAGAATGTTTCCCTTTTTGCAAATAAAACCAGCCAGTTGAAGGCCAGATTAAAAAGATTAGGGATTTAAACTGGTCAATAGAAGCAAAGTTTTTCTACGGAATGGGAAGCTTTTCCAGAGTTTAGGTGCCACAACAGAAAACACACGCCCTCCTGTGGTTTTAAGCTGAAGGAGTGGACTGAGGCCCTGGGAAGAGGACCTGAGTCTCGCGTTAACAAAGCAGCAATGTAATAAGGTGCAAATTAATAACAGAAATATATAATAATATAGCTCCCCCCTCTAATCACCCAAAACAACAAAATTAGCATTAGCATGAAAAGAGAACGCTAACTCAGAACATTCCTGTGCCCACTCCCCGCCGCTGTGACTTGGCGCTCCCTTTAGCAGCCATATTTGCTTCTTGAGTGACTTTGTGCATAAAGAAGATTAGTGAGAGTCGGCGTTTGGTTTCGCTTCATTACAGAACACAGAGAGAGAGAGAGAGAGTGAGAGAGACAATCGGCGCGAGCGATGTTAATGAAGCTCACCATATGGGCCAGATTATAGTGGTCCGACTATCACTGGGATAAAGAGGTCACTGACAGATCATTTAAACAGATTAACAATGAAGCTGTGGAGAGCGACACTGGACAATCAATGTAGGATTTTATCAAAGAAAAAATGGGCACATATAAAATAAACATCACAGGTTTAAATTAAATCTGGTAAAAATCTGTTTTTTTGTCTGAGTTTACATGTTCCCTCACTGTGATTTGGCCGATTTTTTCACCAGATGACCTACCAGCCAATGACCCAGCCAGTATTAACCCAAACCAGCACCGCTTTCATTAGTAACCACTTAATACCACTTAAATGATAAGATGCTTGATTTAACACACTGGAACCTGAGGTAAATGTATAACGGAATAAAAATGTTCAATTTCTATTGTAGTTCAAGTAAATTTTTTGAGAAAAAGAATAAACATACAGTATACAAATATATGTATATATTTATAATTTATTTGTGACGGGACTTTAATGGTGCACTATATAAAGAGAAATTGTGTTATAACAGATGAAGAATGGGAACATATATTTTTATGGAAAAGCACAAAATCACAAGTCTGAGAAGAATTCTGTAGTAAAAACGTATCACAATATTTTATTACACATGTCAAAGTGCACATTATTCACAGGAAAGCACTGGTTGTTGTATGGGAAACTGTGATTGTCAAGCGGCTCTTTACTATCACGTGTTCTGGGACTGTGCTGTTGTTCAGAAATACTGGAATGAGATTAAAGAGGCACTGCAGGCTGTCTTCAAAACTGACTTTAAAACTACGTATCTCGGACGCTAAAACTCCAACAATAGAAACTATGGATGGATACCTGTCAAATGTGCTTGCTACAGAAAAAAATAAGACGCAATAACAAGGAGAAGGATGACCGAAAGCTGATGGTCAAGGACTGGACTCGCTCTCTATTTATAGTGTGTGTAAAGGGAAAAAAGAACAAAAGAGATGTTATTTTGCCAGTAAGCTTAATGCCATACTGTGGAAAATTCCAGGCAAAATGACAACATCTCAAGTGACGGACCATCTAAATGAAAAATATAGTGCACTTCTAACTTCCTCGTGTTGCCTGAGGAGCCACTTCAAACCTTTGTACCAACAGAAACCTGTTTGTTTTAAATACAGACTATTTTCAGCCACAGATGTAACAGTACTTCATCCTAATTGCAAAACTAATATCCCGTATGCTAATTGCAATGAGATACGTTTCCCAAATTGTTCCACACAACCGCAAAAGCCCTTAGAGCGTAAGAAGAAGCCCGCGTAATGACTTTCCCAGCAGCTTTGGGTTTGAAGGAACAGAACGTTGTGTGGAGTGCAGCCGGTGGCACTGGGACACTCCAGGCTAATATTTCAACATTCTGTGATGCAACTCAATGAGAGGCACATCATTAATTTGCAACCAAAAAAAGTACAAACTCTCTGACGCCGGCTTTGGTCTCCGTTACATCAGAAATCAAAGCAAGAACAAAGAGTTAGAAACACTTTGGCTTTGAGAACTTTAGACAGCGCTTTGACTTATTAGCATTTTTTATAATATGCTGTAATCCACTGGAATATAGCAGTTATTCTCAAATTATTATAAATTAACCTTAACTTTACCCCGTGGAAAGCTCTGCCATCTGCTTGTCTGTACTGAGATTGTTCCACACTATGGCATTAAATCTATCAGTCGTCATGAATACAAGCAGGTGGCACTACCAGGCTAAGGTCAGATCTGTGGAGAGGCACATTTTAGATTTATTTTTTATTTTTTATTTTTTTTCTAAAGCAACACAAATACCTGAATAAATGCAAACAGACATTAATTATTATCATTATTTTTGTGTTATTAACTAATTATTTTTATTGTACATTGGGACTTCTTACATTCATTTTGAACCAAATAAAGGTTGAAATTTGGTGACAGACGACTTCTAGATAGAGACTATTTGTGAATAAAGTGTGTTGTTTATGGGAATCTGAAACGCTTAATTCATATTTCGACAGTTTGATTTAAAAATGCCGCTGTCTTTTCGTATGAATGTATGTATAGTCCAATAATTATGATGATCAAACTATGGCTATGATTTTATACAGTGGATAGCAATAACATCTCCATGGTGACAGCCCCCACACCACTAAAGTTACACAGTCCCTTTTAAAGAATCCAAGTAATGATCATATCAAACTGTGGGGGGGTTGATATTCGAGGCGATGTGACAAAAAATATATAAAAGAGTTCATTTTCTAAATGTGTCTTAAAGTTTTGTCCTTTTTGATACCATCTTCTACATGTTATTAAAAACAGTGTTGATTTTCTCTATATTTAATGAACTAAAACCGATTCTGCCTTCAAAATCACATTGCCCTTTCCATATTGATCAATTACAACTTAAAAATTGACTTTGTCTTATTCAAAACAATAAAAAATAGCTTTCCATATTAATTCCATGAACATAAGCAAGACAAACCTAAACAGAAACAGAGCGCAATCGACACAATTATGGAGGTGTATTTAATGAATTATGATGCCTCTTGTGCTTTAGCTTTTTAATGTAAATATTATGATTATTTCATACATATTAGGTCGTTATATAATGTTTAAATAGTGCGTGATTTTCTGTAGTATGATCTTTGCTTCAGTGACATTTTGGACAGAGAATTAGTTTCCATTTCCAATTGTTGTCCAGCATCATTTTCTTCTTTTTAATTTTACTATTTGAATTAATCTTATGTTAAACTTGATGAGTAAAGTTTATCTTTAAATCAGATCAGGCCCGTATAAATGAAATAATCTAGATTAGGGCTCAAGAGTCCGAATGCAAGGAATTATAACCACTTTTGAAACGAATGTGTGGCCTACATTTGAAATTCTTCTCCAGCGTCTTATCACCACTGCACTCACCGATTCTGAGGACTTGCGCCGAGCCGAGGCAGAAGTGTGTCATAAAGTAAAGCAGCGGAGACAAGAGTCCCTTTTGTGGCGCCATGGTCCTCCCTCCAGTGTCCAGCAGCTCCTCATTCACATGCGCTTGACCGCTCCAAACAGCTCATACTCCAACTACTTTTCTGCCCAAATATCCAAGACGAGACAGGCACCAGACTCTCATCCTCCTTTCAAACATCATGATGAGTAAAGAGAAACACCAAAAGTCAGAAATCAGCATCCGGGTATGTGTGGGAAAAGTGAAAATTACTCCATTCTCGGTGCGTAATTTGTGCGTAAAAGTGCGAGGGAGCGCGCGGGCATCGCCGGGTTTGTGGCTTTTCCCCGCGGAGAGTTGGACAGAAGCGGTGATGAAGATGAAGATGAGACTGGGATTGACTATGAGGTCAAGAGAAATAATTCATGCTAAAGCGCTTCCTGTGGTGTCTTTCACAATAAGAGTGGAGGACGTCACATTTGTACGGTGTGTTTAAATAAAAGCCGAACACTATCTGTGATTTTAGCTTATCAAAAACGCAGTGTAGCACATGATGTTTTGTAATTGAGTTAAAACAAATAAAAATAATAAACCACACACAAAAAAAGTTGCATTTGCCATGCATTTATATTCATTATTGTTATTATTTATATTGTGACTTAGTGGTTCTCACACTCTCCATCTGCCTTGTGAATTATGATCACTTATTGTTTAATAATTTATTGCTAAAATAAAAAAATAAAAGTTAATTCTATTTATTTCATTATTTAGGTAGTTATTTAGTTCGTTTTTTAGTTAGTTAGTAATCAGTTGTACAGTGTAATAAATATTATAACAATGCAAATGTAACTTACCGGTACAAATTAGCCAGTCAGTCCCCTGCAGCTGGTAATAGACAGAGATGGGTAGAGGAGGTAAAAATAGTACTCCATTAAGAGTAATGTAATATAGTCAAGTAAAGGCCAAAGTAGAGGTCCAAGAAATGACTCAAGTAAAAGTAAAAACGTAACAGTTTGGACTTAACATCTGATGTATTATTTTATGTTAATGTAATTAACAAAACATGAAATAATGCACAAAATATATTGAGAGGAGAGACACAAACATAAGAAAAATGAAATCATATCTGAGGGAGTGGTGCAAGAAACAAATCATTTTATACTGTCAACATAAGGCTTTTGTCACTTGTAGGTTTACTACACGTTTACTCTAGTAAAGACTGTTACATTAAACAAACTGTTACTAAATTAGGAGTAAAAGGCATCTGAAAACTACTCTGAAAACCACAATGTCTTCAAACAGTAAACAGAGTAAATGTAACTGACTACCCAGTACCCACGTCTGGTAATAGACTCTCTGAAAGTAGAAAGTAGGCGCATACATATTACAGTACCAACCAGCAATAATCAGCCCTAAGCACAGAGTTGCAGTGATGTGAGGCTGTAAAGGAGAGCTCAGCCTCAGGAGGACAAGTCCCTCTACAGGTGCAGGCTTTCTATTTGTACAGATTTTTCTTGTGATAGAAAGATCAGATTTGAGCTGTGGGGTTAAATAAGAAAGTCATAATAAGGGTGGATGCTAGCCACCCTTATTGTTCAATATCTAATCAATATCTGACTTTGAGTTTGCTCAAAACATTTGTCAAAACAACCACAGTTTGCAGAGTGGTTAGCTTTAGACTTCTGTGAACATATTTGCCAGTTGTTAAAAGTACATTTTTATTTCCTTTTGAAAGCTTTACATTAAGAGCCTGAGTCTGGGGCGCTGTCCATGGTGCTAGTGAGTCCTCCATGGGGAAATTGTCAGGAAAGACACTTACATCTCTGAACATAAATGCGGTGTAATCTGTTACCCATTTAAACCTCAATCCTCAGACCCAAACCAAATAAAAAACAACGAAAACAATAGTGATAATCAGAGTATGTTTTTAGAAGTTAGATGACTATTAAGGGCATGAACGATTATGCTAAACATGACTCAGGTGACAGTTCACACCTTAGAGTAGGTCTAGACTTAACTGACAACAGATGCTTTCTGTAAATAACTAGTTTGAGTTAGTTTCCATGAAGTTAGCCCCTCCCTTCAGACAGATTGAACTGAAGATGAGCTGCAAAACGCCTTCAGTCTTACATTTGTCCAGTTGACAGTATTACCTTTTCTTTTGCTGTGAAACCTACCTGCACGACTGAGGGTCTGCACAGACGTCAAGGATAAATGATCACGTAGAAAGTTAAAATGAGTAGCATTGTTAAAGGAGACATGGTATTGCTTTTTTTCCAAGTACTTTGTATTAGAATATAACATAAGTAGATCATAATTTTCCTTTTTGTTCATTGTAAACTGCAATATTGAACTAAAATGGCTTAATAACAGAAACAGGTCCTTTGACTTGCTGCAGAGCTCTTCATAGTGACATTTCACTGTAACAATCAGAATCAGAAAGAGGTTTATTGTCATCACAACAAAGTAGTGTGTGGCCGGGGATTGGGGGTAGGTGATAACGGGAATTTTTTGATTGCTTGAGCCTCAGTTTTAGGCTGGAATCAATCCAAATATAACTGTGAGTAAACTAAGGCTGAGGAAACACTGTTGTAACAAGGTTAAAAGATCATTAACGTAGATTTTACAGAATACATGACGTTTGAAACAAATGTGTTTGACTGGATTTTGTGGTTTACTGCATCATGTTATTTATATGAACTGTACTATATATACATTAAATGTTGTATTATAGAAAAAGATTCTGTTGTAGTCATCTGGACACTGTTTTTCTAAGATTGCAACACTCCTGGAGGAATGAGGGATTACACCGATTTAATGTTGTAACGTCAGACTCAACTAAAGTCTCAGTCTAAACTGAAGTGAAGAAGAAAAGAACACAGTGTCAAAGATAGACTATTATGTAATGCATAATGATCATTCACATTCATATGACCCAGACAGTAATCCAGATTATTCTGTTTCGAGGAAATCACTAATCTACAAAAGAAAAGAATCAAGGGTGAGAACAAAAATCCTAATTGTGAAACACTAGCTCTAAAGACATTCTTCTTTAACTTGTATTGTTTCTTTTTTTGTGTACAGTTCGACAGAGACTCATAGACTGTGACCGTAAAACCTATATTGCGACTCCCCTCACTTCCGCTGAACGTCCCGGTTGACGCAGCCTTGGCACGGCTCGACTCGGTCCCGTGCAGGCGCTCGATCGAGGGCACGGCCAGGCTTCTGCTGCTTCTGCTGCTGCTGATCCGCGTACAAGGATACGTCCTGAAGATTAACAGCAAATCTGGCAACGCACGACCCCGACAACGTCTTTGCCGCGGTACACCGAGGAATGATTAAATCTTTGCTCCGGCTCCAGATGGAAACGCAAATCTAATCCGCAAACGGCAGTGTGCGTGAGAGGGAGTGCGTGAGAGGGAGTGTGCGTGCGATTACCCCACAGTCTCGTGCACAAGTGGGTGTTCTGTGCATCTTTACACACTTGACTTCTTCACCCGGGAAAACCAGCCCGCTCCGTCAATAAACGAGCGCAGAAACACGAGGAGAGCGGGAGAGTTCATGCGGGAGAGTTCATGCGGGAGAGTTCATGCGGGAGAGTTCATGCGGGAGAGTTCATGCGGGAGAGTTCATGCGGGAGAGTTCATGCGCGAGGTTCATGGCGCACTCGAATTAATTCCAAATTAGTTCAACCACTGTGTGCAAGAGTCAAATGGAAGAAATGTGGGTCTTAGAATCACAATTTGCGCGGAATGGAGCATAGTGTTAAGCAGGAGGGCTGCATTTCGTTGTTGTTGTTCAGTTCCCCATTTGATGCACCTTCATTCAGAGTAGGAAACTAATGGGGTCACACTTTGCACACTGCAGGAACCTTTTTCAGTTCTTGGTATTTTTTTTTTTAGTTCCAGTCCCAATTTGAATATACTTTGGGGGCTTTTTTTTTTTTTTTTTTTTTTTTACCCTCAGGGGCAGGTTAGTGACCCAAGTACATTTAGTTGTTGGAGTTAGTTGGAGAAGTACGTTGAATAGTAACTTGTAAAACTGTGAATAAAATGTATCTTAACAGTAAATTAGTTAGTTTTGAACAGATTTATTTACGGTGCACAAATAGTAGGAAGAAGTAAAAACAAGCCCACCTAATACAAATATTTAAATGTTCCACAGTATTCAGATGCTAATGTCAAGCCAGACCCACTTTTAGCCACTGTTAATGTGTGAATGTGAGCAGTGGTTCCTCTGACTAAACAGGGACTGGGGAATTTAGGGACTTCTTCTTGGTACTTTTATGTCTGCAAATGCCTATAGGAGACTTTTTAAGCTCCTACTCTCTGAGACCAAGAACCTTTTTTGGTAACACAAGCACACGTAGGCCTCCATGACCACATCCTGAACCTAGTTTTGTGCCCATCTTCTTTTGTTTTCATGTTTTTGCTGCCATCTAGTGCAGAGTAATGGATGCTGTTTGTTTGTTTTCTCCATGGAACTAAATACTGCAAAATTATGTGCTTATAAGAATATAGATAATTGCTGCAAAGTGAACAGTTTAATTGGACCGCAAAAAATGAATAAGTTAAACCACACAGAAATGTTAAACTACTTTATTAATCTCACACAATCCTTTATAATGCAATATTTTGTACCTATTGCACATAATATATTTCATGTGATTGTGATTGGATAGTACCGTAAAAGATATCTATATTAAATGTAAATAATAACATATATGTACAGCAATATTTACAATGTAGGCATGTACCCAACCTGTTGTTTACATAAGTTACTCCCAGAAGCTCTGAGACAGCGTGTGTTTACAGTGACAACAAGTTACCATCAACTTCAGGTAAGTTTAAACAGATAAACCACAAAAAAACATATATTGTTCTAATTGTGTTTTTTCTTTTTTTAATTGTTTTAGTGTTTCATTTAACTACTCAGAAAGCTGAATATTATCTTGGTGGTACTTGAGAACCACAGTTTTAGGTAATTAAAACACACAAACCCCACTCCAGCGCTGAATATATCGCCAGGCGGGGATGGAGAAGCCGAGTCAGAATATTATTGTTCAAATTGAAGTAAAAAGTATTTGCCCAAGTTTTTAAGAGAAAAACTAATTGAGTACGGAGTAAGAGTTTGAACTTTGGAATTTGGTTAATGTAATCGGACAGACAAAACATTAAATACTGCACAGATTCTGGCAGTTCCAAAGAAAAAAACAAAAACCGTAAATCTGAATCTCTTAATTGTATAATAACACTGCTTTTGTCATTATACAATTTCTCAGCGGGAAGAGGGAACAAAACTTTCACTCGACTTTTACTGTTACGCTGTAAATATACACTTGTCTGACCCAAAAAAAGTAGTATTTTGTGAGACCGCTTTTAGTTTGATTACAGCACATACTGTATTTGCTGAGTTGCTCAGGCAGTGGATATTCACAAAGAAGTAAATGACATTGAAAACAACTCAAAACTCAAAAACGTACTTAAACTATAGGTCTGTTGAAAAATGCACTTATTAAAAACGTATTTTACCTTCAAATATACATCCCTGAACTAGTCACACTTGGATGATGCATTATGGACCTATTATAGCCAATGAAAACTGGAGTTTGCGGAACAGGATAGTAACTGGATTGATACGTCGTGGAAGGATTGCCTGTCTGCGTGGTGTGCGTCAAGGGCATCGAACTTTGGCTCACGTAGACTGAATTCCCCGGCGTATACATGCTATGTGGATGGTTTGAACTGCTCATGGAGGACTGGTGCGCCAAGTTCGCTTGATATTGCAGAGACGCTCTTTCTGGGTTATAACCTATCGGAGCGTTGAATGGCGGTCCATGGTTTGGGATTGCTTGCTGGCTGTCCAACAACACGCTATTTGGAGGTCCTGTGAGGCTGGATATTGTCGATAGCGGATGGTACCTCATCATCGGCAGTTGGTTTGCCTGTTGCTTGTAACCGAGCAACTTGGCTTGAGAGTAGATGTCGAACGAACCCTTTTCCGACGGCAATTTCCGACATAGGAACAACATTGCCGATGCGAACAGGACGGCGCCGGTCACCCATCCGATGTAGAGCGCCTCGCCGAGTTCTCTCCGCTGAGCGTCAATCAGCAAAGGGTTGTAGAAGTCGCGAATGATGACGTGACCCGTCCAAGATACCGGAATGAAGACGCTGATGCTAGCCAAAAGTTGCATGCCGCCGGCCACCATCAAAATGATCGTCTTGGCGCGTTCGTTGCCCTGTATGCAAGAAACGCACTTCATTCCGGCGCAGGCGACAAGAAGGCCCAGTCCTGATAAAGCAATGGAGCAGCACATGAGGCCCCTGGCGGCTTGTAATTCTGCGGGCAAGAACAGAAGCGAATCGTACACTTTGCATTGCATCCTGATGTTAGCTTGACGGAAGCAGTTCATCCAAAGACCTTCCCAGCGAGTTTCCATCACAATTATGTTCTCGCCGATAAAAGCGGTCACCTTCCACATGGGCATGCCGGTGGTAGCTGCAGCTCCGATAAGTCCGAGGAGGCCGACACACATGGCGGCGATGTCGGTGACGCCTTGGAGCATGATGGCGGGGAATACAACAGAAAATGGAAAGCAAAAAGTTAGTTGTCCATGTTGAAGTGATGAGGATATGTGAAGTGGAGAGTTTGCCAGGAGGAACTGAGCTGTGTGATGGGAAAGTTGGTTGTTATGACTAAAACAAAGCTCCTGATTGGTTGGGGGGATACGGGACAAGCTGACCTCTGCTTGTTTACTGTTTATAGTCACTCTGGTAGTGGTGGCATGGTAATCAAATCAAGTATTTAGCAACAGTGTTTGATTAATGTCTGTTTATTTTATCCTACAAAGTTTGTTGACTCCTTAATATATTATTGGACATGTTTGTGTTATTATGGTGGCACTGGCCATGACCAAGAAAAACAAATTAGTTTGCAAATTATAAAATGTTTTTCTTGCATTTCTGAAACTGTTTGAAGGTTGGTTTGTTTTTTAATCCAGTGGTTTAATTATAGTCCCTGATATAAACAGTAAACCAGTATTTAATAAACAAGGAGTACATTTATAGATCACAAGGGGGCCCTAGAACTCAGCCTGGGAGACCTTTTCTGACTTCACAATCAGCTCCATACTCTATATATTATTCATATCAAAATCTTTATTCATTCATTTTTGGGACATTGGCACTGACTGTTGTAAAGATTTCTTCTGTCCAGCCTTTTAAGATTTTTGCCTATTGGCCTTTACAAAAATCAAAACACCTGTTATTCCCACAAATAACTTCATAATAGAAAGGAAATGCATTCTCTCACTTTTTTTTTAAAGTCATTATATGTTTATTCATGAATTGATTCAAAAATCCATCACATTAAAAACAAAAAACTGCACACTACTGTAACTTCAACCTTCTAATGTTTTTCCTCTATATTTTTTCAGATTATTATTTATCAAAAAAGAAATTCAATATACATTTCCCACACCCCTGCAATACTTCTTTTATCCACAGGAGGGCAGTGCAGTGGTAATCACGGGTGTCTTCTGGATGGCTTAATTTAAGCTAAGAACAGATCATTGTTTCACATTAATTGTTTCGTGCTGTTAGGAAATACATGCAGTATTTTAATTCAAGCTAAAAAATCCAGTGATACAAAAGTACTTTACGACAGTTACATTGACAAGAAACAAAAGTACAAAAAAAATACAGCAATAACTATGTAACCTTGAAATGTATATGATTGTAAATCCTCACTGATTGCAATGTGAAAAAGTAAATTTATGAATTACAATATTGTGGAAAAGTTTTAGCTCTAGAACTCTATTTAATTTATATATATAGTAAAGATGACTATATATATATATATATATATATATATATATATATATATATATATATATATATATATATTATATATATATATATATATATAGTCATCTTTACTTTATACCGTTTTCAATATTCTCACTGTAATTGCTAAAACTATAGCATGTTTTCAAGAAGCTGATTTCTTTTATTTAGTTTTAGTTTAACAAATGAACTTAAATGACCCATTTCCACAATATAGTCATTGCAATAGACATCGTATTACAAGAACAAATGTTTTATCAACCACTATAAATAATTCCGTTTATGCCGTTTCAACCGAAAGCATCTCCATTCAAAACAGTTTGCAAATTGTGATCACATGACTCTTGAACTGCCAGCACTGCTCCTACTTAACAAATATCGCTCATGTTTCCTGAATGCATACCTTAAAGCCTGCTGCGTGTTTACTCAACAATTACGATTCAACTGCAGCTAAAACCACAAAGTAACTACAGGGCTCTTGCTTTGGCTGTTTTTTTGACATATGAACATCACTTGTGTTAATATTTTAGATTATTGTGAAGAATTTTAGAACCCATTTAGATTTCATTATCAGCATTTCAGCTCTGGCTCTAAAGACGCATTATGAACTCCAGTGACCAGGGAATCACATGTCTAATAGATCATCTTTCCTCTCTCTGACCAGCTTTATGATCTCACACATTCAGAATGATTAAGTTAATGTGACATAAAGAGACGGATAAAATGCACTTTACATTTAGGTTTACTGTTTTAGAATATTGAATTAAAATTACATTTTTTTTGTTTCAAAAATTCTCATAATATGTACATTTTTTGTTTTACACAATTACAACCTAAATAATGACAACTATTGACCAACGGGACAAATTATTAGTTTAGCAATATTAATCTGATGCTGAGTTGATCAAACTTAAGACAATCAATCTCTCAAAATGTAAATGCACAGTACATACTTCACACAGATAGGTGTGTATACCCTGAAATGTTGAAAATCCTTTGTATGGCATGACCCTCATATAGCCTTTTTGACAAACTACCACAATCACTGTGTTTCTTCAAAGTCTTGACAGTAAATGGACTGGATGGCTGTAGTGCCCTGTGTATCCATTAGATGACTGCACTGGCAAGGCCACAAGATCACAGAAGTTGACAGAATTACAATTATTTATACGAAAATCTACCAATAAACAGTGCATTTATCTGTAAAAGGCAGATTCAATTTACAATTCACTCCCAAATCTCAAGCTTTCTTTTTATTGCTATGACCCATAAAACAATCAGTCGACTAATAAAACATTTTACTGACTCAGACTCCATCGACCGATTAATAAACTAAAGAAAAAACCCTACAGTCCTAATTGACAGGAAAATTTTAAATAGCCCAAACCTTTTTATATAATATACCGGTAAGTTATAATCACATCTTAAGTCAAGCTTTGGCCATCTGCTGTCGGAAAACATATAATAGCAAATCATTTTACACCTTGGTCATTTTACATCACTCCGCTCTATTCTGTGACACATGCTGAGTTAAATCATACCTCAGATTGTAAAAGTCTATAGGTAAGCCACCGCACTCCTCACCGATGGGTACCTGGAGGGGTGGGGTTGGCTTTGGTGGCTCTGCAGGCTGTAGTGGCTGTAGTTCGTCGAAGGGTGCCTGGAGAGCATAGGCTGGGGGCGAGGTTGAAGCTGCTGCTGGGGCTGGGGAAGGAAAACCAACTGCTGCGGCTGCAACTGCTGAGGCGGGTACGTGATGTAGTCCGAATTCCTGGAGTACAAGTATCTCTCCGATCCCTCCTTCTCCGACTTGATGTTGCAGCAGGTGAACATGCAACCTCCCGCGAAGAGAAACGCAGACGACACCCAACCGATGTAGAGTGCCTCACCGAGCTCTCTCCGTTGGGCGTCGATCAGCAAAGGGTTGTAGAAATCTCGGATGATGACGTGGCCGGTCCAAGAAACGGGTATGAGGACGCAAATGCAGGCGCAAATGATCATGATGCCGGCGATGAGCAGGACCATCCGCTTGGCGCGATCGTTGTTCTGGATGCAAGATGTGCATTGGAGTCCCACCAAGCTGATGAGTACGCCAAGGCCACCCAAGGCTAAGGCACAACACATCAAACCCCTAGCCGCTTGCAAATCGGGCGGCAGGGCTAGCAAGGAGTCGTACACTTTGCATTGCATTCGAATGTCGGCTTGTCTGTAACAGTTCATCCAAAGTCCCTCGTACCTGGTTTCGAACACGATGATGTTTTCGCCAATGAAAGCAGTGACTCGCCATTGGGGCATACCAGTGCTGGCAGCAGTACCAATGAGGCCAATCAAGGTCAACAGAAGGCCTATAATCTCCAAAGCCGAGTTAGCCATGGTTTCCCCTCGCTCCTATCCCACCATGCACCGTAAAATATGTGTCGAGCTGTACAAGGAAGCAGGACTATCCAGGGAGGGAGTTTGCATCCCAGAGGAGGAGCAGTTCGAGCAGGTAGTAGCAGACAATGGGAGGAGTGGGAAATGCTACCTGTCACTAAGTAACCAAATCCCCAGGTCATTTTTTTTCTTCTTGTTTACACCTGCCCTACTGTGAGCTTGGCCTTTGTTTGTTCACCACGCTCATCTTACAGCCACACCACTCTAGGCCTTTCAGAGAACTGTTGCCATGGGAAAATAAAAGTAAAAAGGCAGAGGTGAGAGATTTTACTTTTAAGACCGGTAAATCAACCAGTCTAACATTAAAATTTTGAGGGAAAAACTTCTAACAGCAGTTGGTCAGTTTGTATTTTGTTTAGCTTCCCTTTTTAAACACGTCATCACAGCAACCGTTGTACCTACTTGAATCAATTACATTACTGCAGGCAGATATATATATGAAAACATGTATACTGCATTTGTTTGTTTATGCTAAATTGGAATATTCATACCATATCATCTATAATCAAAACAATTACAAATTATCTTTAAAAGAGACAGAAATGTCCAAGTGTTATGGTTCATTCATGTTTTATGTGATACTTGAACCTCAACCAAGAGATTTACAGACACATTTTAGAACATTCCTGTATTATGAAAATATAATCTGAATATTGTTCAAAAATTGAGTTATTCATTTTTTGTCAATATTGCGCGCCTCTGGTCAGAAATATGCCAACCATAACACATATTATGCAGGTCTATGTATTAACAGTTATTCCATTGCTTCTGTTTGCTATTTAGTTTAGTAGAAATATCAAATTTCAATACAATTCAACAATTTAACATTAACATGTAATCTGGGCCAACCCTTTTAAATTACACAGCTCTCATGTATATCCTAATCTTTATTGGCAAATAAACCATTTTTACACAAGGCCTTTGGGATCAATACTAAATAAACTATGGGTATCCTCTACATCAGTGGTTCCCAAAGTGGGGGTTGCGAAGCTTGAGCAAGTGATCACGAGATGATTTCAAGATGTACATTTAAAATTATCACACTGTATTAAATCTATTTATGTTTTGTGAAATTGGGTCAGATACCACAATAAACTACTAAAATAAATACGAATGAACCTACTTCTAAAAATGTTACATCTTGAAATTATTATAGATGTCTAGTTCATTTTGCTGTCGGGGTCCTGATTCGGTTGCATGGCTATTTTGGGGGTCCAGGCCTAAACTGTTTGGTAAGTGTCTTGCTCAGATGTAGTAATGTGAGATTTGAACCACCAGTTTGTGAGTGAATGTTTACCACAGTGCCCTTTTGTTAAATAAGTCATAAAGTTCAATACAATGTGTTTTCACTGGATGTTACAGGAAATGGTCATGATCAAAACACCAACTATTTCAATTTTCTTCAAGCAAAAGCACACTTAAGTTTATCTTCTGAATGCAAAACAAAATCAGGAGATACGGAAATTGAAGTAAACCAATCATTTTATTCCATTTAAACTGACATAGGCCACAGTTGATGAAAATTCAAAAACACATATTTGTCTGTATTTCTTTGATCGAACAACACTTATTTTCGTAATCACCACAAAAAGGTAACTTTAAAGTGCTTGTGTCATTTCTGGTGTAACATTACAGATGACTGGGGAAGATAGGTGCTGAACGGTGGTGTGCTGTGGGTGTGCCTGCCTGAGCGTCTGGTTAAACGGGTTCAGCCACATTTACCCCGACAACAACAGAGACAAGGGAAAAAAACACTGGCAGTTTCACCGGAAAGCAAACTCACTGCTGTTTGGAAAAAAACACACACACACACACACACACACACACACATTGAACTGAACGGTCAATTTTCATCTTAAAATAACAAAAGTGTCATTACATAGGATTATTTAATAGCATGAATATAGTGTCATCTCATCACAGCATGGCTCTAAAAGGACAAAAAGAATAAAGATGTACAGCATTTCTCAATTCTATAGATCAAACTTTTCATTGCTAAATAAATGTGTAATGTAGAGCTCCTTGTTACAACCCCAGGCCTTGAATGTGACACGTGTACTTGGAATATCCTTGCATTTATATAGGTAATACAGGAAGTAGTTCGAACGGGTTGAACAGGTTCATAAGAAACACACTGACTGACATTTTAAAGCTGAATTCCATTTCGCTTTGTCCATAAAAACATAACAAACTGCATCCAATTTGTAAATACTTCAACTTTAATCAATTTAAGGTAATTATTCATACAAAAAGTACATTTACTGTATCAGTTTGAAAAAGGCCTAGTGCATTAAAAAAATTCTCAAAGCAGCAACCAAAGTCAAACATTTACAATTCAAATCATTGCTTTTCACAGTGAAACTTGGCCCTCTTTGAGAAAAACTGTGAAAGTTTGGCCATTTCTCATTATCGCTCCTTTTCCTTTTGCTTCACACGCTTCATAAAACAAACAAAAAAGAGTCTATTGTCTCTGGAATGGCTTTTGCGTGGGTGTTAGCTTTTACCCAGTTTAGTACTGGGTTGGGGTGTAGGCGACAGATCCGGGCGGTGGTGCTACAACCTTGGAGTAAGCCGGCTGATAGGTGTACCCCGGCTGGTATTCTGGTTGATAGGTGTAAGGTTGATAGGTATAAGCGGGTGGTTGTCCATACTTTAGGGCCTCTGCTTCCTGGGTGCGTGGTGCGTGACGACAAAGCAGGATCACTCCAGACGTAAAGAGCAAAGCCGAGGTCACCCACCCGATGTAGAGCGCCTCCCCCAACTCCCTTCTTTGGGCGTCGATGAGCAGAGGATTGTAGAAATCGCGGATGATGACGTGTCCGGTCCACGAGACGGGAATCAAAGTCGTGACGCAGCCCAGAAGGAACAGGGACCCTCCGACCACCAGTACGACATGCTTGGTGCGGGCGCGGTTGTCAATCGCCTTGGTGCATTTCATCCCGACCGCCGAAACGATGAGGGCAATGGTCGTTACTGCTACCGAACTGCACATGAGGCCTCTGGCGGCTTGCAAATCGGGAGGGAGAAACAGCAGAGAATCGTACACCTTGCATTGCATCCGGATGTTGGCTTGTCTGTAGCAGTTCATCCACAAACCTTCCCACCGCGTTTCCATCACGATGATGTTTTCTTCGATGAAAGCCGTGACTTTCCACATTGGCAAGCCGGTGACCGCTGCGACACCGATCAGGCCGATGAAGCCGATAACCAAGGCAACCACCTCCCTCTTCTGCAGCAGATAGCCGAGCGCCGATCTTTCTTTCGCGCTTTTCGTTTTGTTTCTTCTCATTGTACACAGAATCCTGGTAGTATTCGCCGTAGTTTGAGGTTGGTTTCCCTTACTCCGTCGTAGTAGGTGCCACCCCCTACATGAGGTAAGTTTGGGGTGGTTTGGTGTAGCCACTGGAACAAAAAAAGCAGCGTAGGATGATATGTGTCCGCTGTAGGTGAATGTCCGGAGAGGCACCGAGAAATGTACACAGAGGCCATGGTGGACGCTAGCGGTGTCAAAGGGTGGCTAGGTGAAAATGACCAAAACGCAGACCGATGCGAGCGATGTGCTTTATACTCGCTACTCCGTCACTGCCCAAGAATGGTTGTTGCCGCTGCAACGGAAAGAATCTTAAAATTTGAGAATATGTAGAGTCAGCAGAGCCTGGCTGTCAGCAGGGAGGGTCAGGGAAAGATTACTTATTTTGTCTCACACCCAAGAAAAAGCGCGGGCATGTTGAAAGAAGGTGTTAAGAATTTTCGAGCAGTTCGTGCAGGAAGGGTGAGAGTGATGACGATCTCCAAACCAGCCAGCACGACTACTGTTTTCGTTGAGAGTTAATAGTCCAACTGGAATTGGTTTGTACCTGAGAGTGAAGTAGTGTTCGTATGAGTATCAGGTCAACAGGGATGAGCTGTAGAGAATACTTTGCTTTCGAATGCTAATGTGGCAAACCAAAAGTCATGCTGCTGTGATTTCTGGGAAATGGATGGAGGTGTAATTAAAGCAACTCCAAACAGCAGGATTCAGAAGATTTTCCTGAGTAAATAAAGGATTCCAAGGATGTGTCTCGTTTGTGTGTGTTTTTATACGGTAAATCACATTGACATTGCACTCTGCTTAAGTTACTGCAAGTCTTTAAATGTATTGATATGGACAACTTCAGATAGGATTAAAACTGGATAGAATGATGCCTTTTTAGCTTTATTTTCTTCTTGGTTCTCAGAATTGGCACAGAACCAATATGAAGATAATTAGTTTCATCTGATTTTTAATTGGAAATACTGATCAATTTCTAACTCTGAATTTTTAACCCTGAAAAAAACAACAACACACATTTTATTTGTTTTTCCCAAGTATTCTAACATCATTTATTCTTAACATTTCACTGATTGTGTTTTTCTCTATTCCAAATTTAATAATGACAAAATGAAAAAGTCACCTTTTAAAAAGTTTCAACGTGTAAAATTTGCTCATTTGGATCAGTGCTAAATTCACTACAAATGTAGATACAATGAAAAGGAAAAATAATTACAGCAAAATTCAAAATCAAAAAAAAAAGTATTTGATTATTTTTTTTCAGGGTGGAAAATTCTAAGTACGACAATTTCTAGCCAGCCTTTAGTCTACGTGTATTAACTCCATTATTGTATGCACATTTACACACACGATAACCTCATTAATAAAACGACTATGGGTATTATGACTAAAAAACATGAATGAACGTATATTGCTTACATGATTTCCTCTTCTCATATTTCACTGTTCCCCTGAGCAAATATAAGGCAGTGACTTTCTTAAGCTAGGGTGGAGTCATGTTGTTCAGTGTTAATATTTCTCAGGTATTTCTACAGCTACAGAGTAAACACAACAGGCCGTTCATGGGAGGAGGGAAATGAGTGAATTTCCTGTGCTTGCTTTAGGCACTGTGAATGTACTTTTTATTTTCTTCAGATCTAGTCAAGTCAGTATTTATTAACGTGTAACAAAACTACAGTACAGCACAAAAATTAATTTAGAATTTATTGAAAAAGAATGAGTCACTTCAGGTTTATTAAATGCATGTTTTTATTTTGAAAAGTGGGTGTGAGAGGGTGGGCTATGTGAATTATGGAAAAAACATTTTAGAAAATAGATAATGAATGAACTTTAGAAGTGAGAACTAAGTACAGGGGTGTGGGTGGGGATTCGCGCTTTTAGGGGGTAGGTGAAAACAGGAATTTTCTGAGCACTCAAGCCTCAGTTAGAGGACAATACAGGATTACTAAAACAAGCAGGACAATGCAATCACAATACAACTGTGATACATACAACCAGATACATACAACACTATTGTAACAGGGTTAAAACCTCATTCAAGCTGATTTTGCATAATATGTTCTCTTTAAGATGAAAGAAAGTACAGTCAGTTCAATTAATAACATATATGGATTCCATTATTTATCATCAACTTAATAGCCAGACTTTTCAATATTCGGGACGGTTAATTAATTGATGAATTCATGCATTAGAGCAATCGTATGTGTATTACAGTAGCCAAAATGCCAAACTCTCATCCGTGAGTAATATCTTGTATTGTAAAAAATGTTCCAGATGATTAAAAAAAAGTCAGTGGTGGAAAGTTATAAAGCAAATCAGATTTTAAAAACTGCTGTTTTTTGGGGGGTGATATGGTTAACTGCACAATAATGCTTACACTTCACCACTATTCAGAGCTTGTTTTTCTGTACTTGTTGTATTTTTTAATTGATTTATTTGATCAGGGACAAAGCAAAGGGACAAAAGGCAAGGCAAGGCAAGTTTATTTGTAGAGCACAATTCGTACACAAGGCAATTCAAAGTGCTTCACACAACAGGAAAAAATGCATTCAAATCCCAAAGACATGGCAGAAATCACAAAACCTTCATTTCTATTCATTCAATTTTACAATTTTGCAAAAACATTAACCACATAAAAAGAAAATCTGTCATGTGCCAGGTTTTAGCAAAAATGCGATTTTCACATATTCCCTGGACAGGTTGATCACAATTACAAACTGCATTAAAAAGTATTAAAGTATTTTTACTTGTGTTCATCAAGGTCACTATATTTGTCTTTTTAATGGTTCTCAAAGTCTGTGTGAAATACTGTCATATTTGTACTATTACATCCTATACGTTGACTTTTACTTACTGAGTTAAAGAAATTGATTCGTTCTCTACGGACCTCAGCATAATGCAGCCCAGATATTTTCTCTCTCGACTTGTTTTGCTCCAGTCCAAAGCCTGGTGGTGTCTGCTGTCTGTGAGCTGTAATCTGAGTGGATGAGAGGTGTGGAGGCAGAAACCGCAGACGGCCTGGTTTCAGTGTAACTAAGCCCAGCCGGTGCTCCTGTGTGCCAGCCGTTCACACCTCGTCACTGGCCTCCTCATGACTTTGCTCCATGATGAAGGCGAGAGTTTTACTGCTAACACCAGCTCTAGAACAAGTACATATGTTCTAGCCTCACTGGTCTATGTAAAACTATTTGCACATTTTATCATTACAGAATCATAGATACAGCTCAGTTCTGTACATATTTTGTATTAGACAACATTTTGAGAAATATAATATATGTACACAAATATACAATACCACAGTAAATACAATGGTACAGCAGTCATTGATTTACAAGAAAAAATTAAGTATATTCAGTATATTTTGTAACAAATAATCACTAGAAAATAATTACAAATAATAAAGAATAAAATATTTGGATTAAAAAAAAAAAAAAAAACTTCACAATGACCAGGAAACAAAAATATTGATTTGGTAGAAGGCAAACATGTATTTGTTTATATTCTCTTCTATTACAATACAATTTAGAGCCCTAAGAAGACATCTTTTAGGGCAGAATCCACCTCCACGGTCTGGGGGAGACTCTGAATCCAGAGCTCTGCTAGAGTGACTGACATCACCCCAAAAGTAACACATGTTTTATAATACATAAAATCTAAAGTTTGCCTCTTTAGTCATAAGGCATTGCATTTATTTCCCTTCTCTGCACCTCTACACCACATTTTAACCTCTCTTTATGTAATGCATTGGCCTTGGATGATGTTAGATGCATTATGCAACAGGAAACAGGTATTGCTTTATTTTGCATATAAGTTTATTTAAGCATATAAGTTAAGTTAACACACACACAGTGGTTTATCACAAGATCAAGTCAGCATTTGGTGAGAAATTATTATTTTTAGTTATATCTGCTTTTTGCTGTCTTGTTTTCACCTGAGTCTGTGTCCTCTCTTATCCAATCATCTCACTCTAAAACGTTCCAGGGAGGCATACAAAAGCAGTTGTGGTCTACCCTTAAAGCAATGACTAACTTTAAAAATAAATACAACAAATAGGCATCTCACTTTGGTGACTTGGTTTTGCTGCAGTCATTGGTTTTGTTAAACATATTACTGAACAAATTCTTCTGATTAAAACAATTGCAGATCATTCTATATTCAGTTCAAAACTATAAACTCAGCTACCCAAAGTACATTTGAGTACACGTTTATAGAAATGTTCACACATACTCCATGGACTTGTGAGTGGTCGAGGGCGCTCTCTGCAGGTACGCACTGTCCGCTGCACTTGGCGCGAGAGCATACGCGCCCGGATATTCTCCTCCCTCTTCCTTGCCTCTCCTCTGGCAGAACCTCAGGAGCAGGATCACTCCGGTCGCCAGCAAGATCCCCGCGGTCGCCCAGCCCACGTACAGCGCCGCCCCGAGTTCTCTCCTCTGCGCGTCCACCAGCGTCGGGTTGTAGAAGTCTTGTATGACCGTGTGCGCTACCCAACACACCGGTATCATCGTGGTCAGGAATGCTAACAAGAAAAAGCAACCTCCGATAGCTAGCGTCGTCGTTTTGGCATCTGGGCTATCATTGCAACAAGACGTCACCTTCGTTCCGGATATGGCAATGGCCAAAGCCACGACTGCTAGGACGATGGACGCGCACACGAGCCCTCTTGCCGCTTGAAGTTCCGCCGGCAAGATCAGCAAGGAATCGTAAACTTTGCACTGCATCCGATCAATTTGTTTGAAGCAGTTCATCCACAGTCCCTCCCACATATCTTCCATGACGATCAGGTTGGCGCCAATAAAAGCCGAGACCCTCCACAGCGGCATGGCGGTGATGGCGATGAGCCCGATGATGCCCAAGCTGCCCAGGACCAAAGCGAGGATGTCGAGTTTGGCTCTCATGGCTGCAGAGAAAAGGGAGTGTAGCCTGTAGGAAAGCTGAAGGCATTCTGTTCGACTGGGACAATTGTCAATGATGATATCCACAGTGCAATGCTGCCGTACTGGTTTTGGCACGTGGACATTGATAAAAAATGTTTCTAGGTGAAAGTCAAGCTGTATTTGTTTTGCCGAAATGTGGACTCACATCAGTAATGATTGAACTATTATAAAGAAGGCTTGGCACAGAACTGATGATTAACCTGGTAGAAAACAGTTTTCCTTTGTGCATGCAAGTATCACATATGATGCAATGATAAAGGTGATGAAAGGTAATGAGGAGAACTATAACACAAGAAGAAGAAACAAAATATGGTCATTCATTTTGATAATACTGCTATAATCAGTAGAAATCAGAGGAGCGACGAACCACAACAAACCTGACCGGACAAAAGAACTGGGAAACGCCCCTTTAGTCTGTTCTAAGACCGTGTGAGAACACTACAATGGTGTGCAAAGATGAAGGTGTCCCTATTACAATCACAGCAATGGTGGCAATGTATACATTTTGTACCGGAAATAATAAGCCAAACAGCAGTAGTGTGCGGTGACTGGGCAAGCAGACTCCGGGAGCTGATCAATGTTTACTGGATAACATTTGCACACAAAAGTTAAAAAAAAACCTAACATGCAAGGGTGAGTTTCAAACCCCAGTCTCCCACACAAAGGGCAGGCACCCATCCTACCCAGCTAACTCCAATACCTGTAATATCTGCTGATTCGAGTAAATAGGCTCACTTCGATAAAGTTGAACTAACGTTTAATCATTAGAAAGGTGAACAGAGCCTTAGCTACAAACAAAGACTTGTCTCTAATAGATCGTTTTTAAACCAGTTTGTTGAAACTTGGCACTGCTGTTGCTTCACTTCTCCTCTGCACATGTTCAGGCACAAGATTTCCACACAGGTTTATTCAGCGTGGTTTGAGCATAAATCCATGGGTTTGAGGCTGTGTGGTCAGAGCGCATGTGCAGACCTCTAAAAGAAGCTGCTTTCTGCTCTGGTTCTAAGAGCTCATGTTAGAGAGCGGAACATGCACGGGCCTCTGAACACAGTCAGAGACTCGGAGGAGGAGAAGAAGACACGAGCTTCCTGCGCAGTACTGCTCAACGGTCTGTAGAGACCACTAAAAGCCACTGTGGCTTCAAACAAGCTTCAGCAGCAGAAGTGAGGGGAAAACAAGCTTATTTGGATATATTTTGGATATATTTAAACATAGTAGTGACACACAGAAATTTTAGATTTTATTGGCCAATCTTCTTGCTTTGATGGCCCTGACCGCACGCCAACAACAGTTAAACACAATTACACTAAGATGCCAGACTGGAATCAAACTGGAAACCTTTTGCTTCATTTTTCAACCAACAGAGTAAAAGAATAAAAAAATCATTGTATGCATAAGGCATACAGACAAATTACAGTTTAGCAAAAGAAATCTAAATATTTTCCCAAAGCAACATTAAAGAGCCTGTACTCGATGTTTTGTATGTAATAAAGTAACTCGCTTTCATGTTTTAAGATGTGAAAAATAGTTCAATTCCCATCATATCAAGGGCTTGAAAAGGTAAGTTTTCATGTGTCTCCTAAATGTATTAGGATGTTATTTGCCTGAGATCAGGAGGGAGGGGCCTGTTGTGTTCTGGGGACGACCTGCAGAGAGTGTTCTGGAGGGGACGTGTGAGGAGGTCAGGAGGTGGTGCCAAACCAGTAAACGCTTTCAACACTAAAATGTTTGACCATCAGTCTGATATTGAACAGAGAGCTAGTGTAACTCTTACTCTGGGCGCTTTGGAAGGACGGGTCAAATGTGTGTTATATCCATTTTAATCTAGTTCACATTTGCTTTGCTGATCTCATATGAAGAAGGGAACTGTAACTTTGCCTAAGCCACTCCTGTATTCAAAGCTGTGTGTGTTGTGGAGGAGAGGCTGTGTGTCTAGTCTCCAGGAACCGGGACGGAGACCATGGTCCAGACTCCAGGAACAGGAACAGAAACTGAAGAACTCGTCTGACCGGCCTCTGATACTGTCACATCCTCGGCTCCACCAGGAAACACTGCAGCACAACATGTATTTTTATGTCTACATACTGTTACAATCTAAATAATAGTAGTTGCTTTAAACATGATAACTAAATGTAAACTCTTCTGTGGTGTGTGTAAGTTTATGTATAAAAATGACTCTTGATGTGGGAAGGAGAGAGAGTGTAGAGTGAAAAAGCCTTGGAGCGTGCCCTCTGCTGGATGCAATTGTCACTGCAGGCCGTGATAGCTATTTCTCAGTTTTATTTTATTGTTTCCTGAGGGCATAAGCAAGTTAGTTAACATTTTATTAATAAGCTGAAACGCTCTGAGTCATTCAAACATAAAACATATCATTTTAGTGCGAGTTATCATCATCAGTGCCTAGTTTTAGGGCATTCATGTCAAAATTAAACGTGTTTAAAATGAAAAATGCTGTTACTTAATAAAAAATAAAAAAAATCTCACAACTTTATTTATATTTTAGAACGAGGCACTGTAGATGAATAGGAACACAATCTAAATAGAGATTTATACATTTGAATGCATTTTTGTAGTTCACTTACTAGAAAAAAGGTTTTATGGCATTTTAAGTATAAAAATGGCCACCATTGCACATACATTACAAATATATTTTTTAAATATGAAAAACGAAGGGAACAAGATTCTTGCTTCATTTTGTTGATGTATTAGATGCAGAAAAATGTACAGAGGAACTTTTTGAAAGTATTTGAGGAAACTAGATTTGACTGAAAATTCAGGACTTCAGATATCAACAAGTCCTTCTGTTTGAGCTATCAAAATCGTGCTCAGTCCAAGATTGTAAAGTTTGGTGTGTAACTTCGTTAAGGGCTTATCAATATAGCTCCAAATGAGACACCAAACTTCCACCAGCGGCCCCCAGCAGCTAATTATAAACCTGAAAGAGTCTTTTTGGGGAGTCCAGAGAGCAGTCATAACAGTCATCCGTGATTACAGTAGTATACGACTGGTGATAAACGCATGCATCTGTCTATAACCCGCACTTCCGGATGCCATTTTATTTGGATGGACAATTTCCGGTGTTGCCGCGGTCCTGACAGTCTGCGTAAGCTGCGGGGTCACCGAGGTCACGCTCTCTGTCTCCTCCTCCGCTCTTCACTTAGGCGTGCTCAGGTCGGCGTTCGGCACACAGATTTGTCGGGACAAACTAAACTAATTAAATCCCAAACTAGCCACTCGTTAACGGCGAGTTGCTGAGCGTCATTCTGTAGTTTCCTTTTCTGTTTAGCGAGTATATTAAAGCTGAAAAGTGTTGATGAGCGACGTTGTCTTGTGTCAGCGCTATCACTCTCGTTCAAAACGTGTTAGCTTCGAGGCTATCTTTACGGTGTTTGCTCACACTTTAGAACAATTAAAACACCGCATCCACTGATTAAACTAAAACACAATTACGGTTTCAGTCCAGCCGAAATGTGTATAATTGCTGTGATTATCAAAATCTATAGTTTATTTCCCTGATTTCTCTTGATTTGATCTTGTTTATATTAAAGTTAATGCTTTAATTTAGTTTTTATAACTTTGCTACATTACAATTAATTCATTGTTTTATTGACCTAATACTTTTAATGATTATGAGTGATGGAAAAGCGCCCTTGTTTTTGGATTTATGGAATTAATTCATATGATATAGTGACCATGCTCTGTCACTTGATTTATGGTTATTTGCAATATAACAATACGACTTGTATCACCTAAAGTTTTTATATATATATATCTATATGCGCACGGATGAGATAAAATGACATTAGACTGCATGTTTTACAAATGTGGATGCTTTGTTTATAAATTAAATGTAACATTTTGTCGGTCAGGTTTTTTCTCTGGACCCAAAACGGACCACATAATGAACCGAAGTCCTTCAACTCACCTATAGATGGCGAACTTCCCATGATCTACCAAACTGGTAAGACAAAACTGACACTTTCACGTTTCCTGGCGATCGTGTGATTATCTTCCTCTAGTGGATAAACCGATACATTGAACTTTGAAACCGAACAGATATACAACGGAAATATTGGAACTACATGGACAACCGCACGCGCTATATTCTTGTTGTTTTTTCCAATCCCATTAATTTATTTGATTTAAAACTTGAATTAGGACTCTTTGTTAATTCACGCCCCCGGTTCCTTAAAGAACCAGCCTTATGATGCTGTCAAATATAATTGTGAATCAATTAAAAAGGTCATTGTCAAGTTCGTAGCCAACAAGTGGTACACGTGTTGGCCCGAGAGAACGGGGCGGACTGTGGCTATATGTTCTTTAAGTGATTATAAACCTATTTTTGTGATGTTCTTAAACGACACTCTTGTGACGATTGATTGAAAGATTGTGCTTGTAGTTTAGGTAAAATGTTCTCTCTTTGAGCCTCAGGACCGGAGAAAACTGCCTTTGAAGTTACAATGTCCTGTATAAATCTATGGATGTGTGAATTAAATTAAATAATAAAACATCTTTGGGTGCATTTTGTCAACAGAAAAAAGTTTTGCCTTTAGTGTCTCACCTTAACCTTAAAACAGAGGCAGATAGTCTGTGTTAAATCAAGACAACATCTAATAGGCCTAATGATTATTTAAAATAAACACAATCAATGTCCTAATTCAGTCCATACCACAAGAGTGTGAGCACAGAACAAAACTCAATATTATTTTCTGGACTATACAGAAAAAACACACTAACAGATCACAAAAAATAATCAAGTATTTCTGATTTCCATCAATAAAACCCTTCATTTGTAGCTTACGTTTCACTCTCTAGAAGCTACCATATTTCAGCATTTTATTTGGATAGCAATATATACAAAACTTCAATAGACTTCCATCCATCCATCTTCCACTTATCCGGGGCCGGGTCGCAGGGGCAGCAGTCTAAGCAGGGACTCCCAGACTTCCTACTCCCCAGACACTTCCTCCAACTCCTCCGGGGAGATCCTGAGGTGTTCCCCGGCCAGCTAAGAGACATAGTCCCTCCAGCGTGTCCTGGGTCTTCCCTGGGGCCTCTTTCCGGTGGGACATGCCCAAAACACCTCCCTAGGGAGGCGTCCAGGAGGCATCTGGAACAGATGCCCGAGCCACCTCAGCTGGCTCCTCTTGACGTGGAGGAGCAGCGGCTCTTCTCAGAGCTCCTCCCTTGTGACTGAGCTCCTCACCCTATCTCTAAGGGAGGGCCCAGCCACCCTGCGGAGGAAACTCATTTCGACCGCTTGTATCCGCGATCTTGTCCTTTCGGTCACTACCCAAAGCTCATGACCTGTCCTTTCGGTCATACCCAAAGCTCATGACCATAGGTGAGGGTAGGAACGTAGATTGACCGGTAAATCGAGAGCTTTGTCTTTCGACTCAGCTCCTTCTTTACCACAACAGTCCGATGGTCAATAGACTTCAACTACTGAAATAATCCTAAGTTGCAACTCTGAGTATGTGACTTTCTATTGATTATTTTCCATGCTCCGACTCTCAGTAACAGTATTCAGTCTGTCACAACAGTCATCGTGAGATCGGAGGTGTGGCAGTGGCAGACCATCACTGTGGAAGGACAGACAAACACACTCACACAGAACCACGCACACACACACTCACTCACACTCTCTACCACAATACCATGACAATACTTCCTCCTGCTGCAGTGCCTCCTAAAGGTCATGCATGGATGCGTTCAAGTCATGATTTCACATGGAGAGCAGCGTCACTGACTATGAGAGGTTCACTGTTTTTGAATAAGACTTACCATATTCATTTTGTTTTAATTGAGATCACTTTTTTAATACTTTTGTGAAAAAAATCACAAAAGTTAAAAATGTGTGTGGTTATCTTTAGTTGCTTTATAACCATATTCTATTTGTTCTGTTGACTTTAGACTACTCCTTTCATTTATGCCACTATTATATAAACGAGACCATTACCACCTTTGCCTTAGAATAAATAAGAATATCACTATCTGAAGTCTTTGCTCATCACGTTTTGCCAGCATTTTCACGAAACATTTCCCAACCGTAAACCACACCATTCAGTAGTTGCAGAGTTTGAACCCTCCTGAATCAATGAACCACTTTGAAACTCCAGCCTCGGACTGACAACAGGGAACAGCGCTGTCTGTTGGCTGTTGGCTTCTAGAACTACATGTGATTGAGATGCATGAAATGAAGCCTCATTAGTAGAGGTCATGTGATCTAAAGTGGTCTAATGTCTTCAGAAAACAAAGAAGTTGTAGTAAATGAGGCTAAATACAGTAGCTTACAAACTGAACTTAAAGGTGACCAACTCATCCCCTTATTACATTTACAAGAAAAGCCATTAGCCCCTTTAAAATATTTGTCAGAATGTTCAAAATTCCAGAATGGAGGTGACTGAAGGCTAAATGAAGTACATCATTACACACTTTGACAATAATTTCAATGGGTGACAATGGGTGACAATGGGTTTTAGTCTTTATAAAAAAAAACGTAACTATCACTTTTGAATTTCCAGGGTAGAAATGTCATTTCGATGTGCTTCTCTCTTTCTCAAAGTGTATTTGAGTTTCACAAAATCTATAATTTGTGGTAAAATAAGTAATTTATTTGTAGATAAAGTGAAATGCTATTGTGGGCTCAACATTTCTGTCCAGTAAATCCTAAAATTCATGGTTTTGCCGTGATGAAAAAGGGTGCGTCTTTCATTATCTTATCAAATAATGTCAAATATAATATGTGTTTAAACCAGGCTCAGATACAAGATAGATGTGTGGGAGTTGTTTTACTTTGCCAAAACATCTTGATTTTTTCATATTTTGAGACATTCTGAGGTCCACTTAACGTTTGCCTTCATTCTGCAGTTTAGAATGTTTTTGTTTAGACTTTTAAGGGGTCTATATTCTTCAAATGTTGTTATTATTATTATTATTATTATTATTATTATTATTATTATTGTTGTTATATAAAAAACTAAAACTAAAAATTACTAAGTGTAATGTAGCTGGTTATGACTGGAAGGGCATCCGGAGCAAATCTGCAAAGTGAGTGACAGTGAAAAACGAGACGACACTTTGCCTGCACGTGGAGAAGTTCCTCTTGGAAGTTGAAGCGCCGACACCAGTTGAACACGGACACAAAGGCAGATCGAGTGCTGGTCTCTGGTGGCACAGATGGCGCACACTTCACTCCCACTCACTGTAAGATCGCAGGTTCACTCACTCGGCTGTTCGCTCCACCGAGTCTTTGTATGAGCTCAAGAACTGCACACGTTAGCTTACTGTAGAATTTGTTTGTCCTAATCCAACAACATCACCACCATTGCGCCTAATAGTGAATTCATTTAGATTACAAATGGCTCCCTTAAAGTTGCTATTTTTGGTCTTAATCAACTATAACTTGCCTGTTCTTGAAATCTATCAAAATATGCACAAATCTGCTGCAAAACGTGTATGAATATTAATGTATTTATCAAAATTGTAAAATAATCTGAGACAACAGGGCAAGACATGAAAGAATGATTTATTATAAGACTAATATATCTCTTGCTCAGAGCGATGTTATTAAATGCATGTGACAGGTCGGACTACACATTTCACTAAAACATAGTAAACATGAATATAGTTCAGTTTTTACAGAAAATGTTGCCCATTTATCCCTAGTTTTGTCATTTTGGTGAAGTTTGTTACTTCCTAGTTGAACATGAGCAGCAGATGTGACTTTTCCTTAGCAACCATACTGTAAACAAGGGCCAAAATCCTTATAATTTACACAATATATGATTGGAAGAATAATACCTGATAGCACCTTTTATTTGTTAAATTAGTGTTTAAACTGTCAAAAACAGGTGAAAAACAAGTGCACTCAAAATTTCCCACAATGCACCTTAAAAAGTAGTGTACAGCGCTGGTCACTAGACTGGTAAATAGGCAAGGCGAGTTTATTTGTAGAGCACAATTCGTACACAAGGCAATTCAAAGTGCTTCACACAACAGGAAAAATGCATTAAAATCACAAAGACATGGCAGAAATCACAAAACCTTAATTTCTATTCATTCAATTTAACAAATTTGCTGACATGATACATTTTGTCCGTGCTTTGTGATCTGCCAGATGGAAAACCAAGTGTATTGGACCACACTGGCACACACTCCAGACACTCTTTTTTTATATTCATTTGACATTGCCAGCGTAACAGATGTCTCTAAGATGCTCTGCGCATGTCTGTGCTGAGCATATGCATCTTTTACGACTATCTCGTCGACGCCTCCACCTTATGTGTGCCGCTTTTGACGGACCCGGTCTCGTCTGACCCCTCCCTCGATCTAGCTTTTGCTAAACTAATTGTCCCAGACAAAACTCGACCAAAGCTTTTAGTGTTAAAACTGGCTCTTGATCAGTGGGTAGGTGCGCCAGGCTCTTCCTGGACTTTGCAGTGGCCTCAGGGCCAGCATGTGTTCTAACCCTCTCCCCAGGCACCTGCTATGCAGCTGCGCTTGGACACCGGCACAATGGGCTATTGTGTCGAGTGGAATTTTTTTACATGTTCAAATGTAATTGTGTCTAAATAGTTGTTTTAGAATTGTAAAGAATTTCTCTAATGAAATTTAAAGGGGCCATGTTCAGGCTATCCGTCAAATAGTTTACGACATAAAAGAGAAGAGTGCAAAGAAAATCATTTCAGTCGTATGCACTGCCGAACAAATCAGTTTTTATCTTAGATTTGAACATTGCCAAAGTAGAAGCCTGTCTCACATCTTCAGGGAGACTGTTCAAGCTGTTTAGCTGCATAAAACTGAAACGCAAATTCCCCATGTTTAGTCCTGACTCTGGGATCTGAGATGGTTCATATGGCACTAACATGTCCGAGATGTACTTTGGGGCTAGGCCATGGAGAGACTTGTATGCAAGCAGAGCTGCTTTGAAATCTATTCTCTGAGCTACAGGAAGCAAGTGCAGAGACCTGAGCACAGGACTAATGTGATCGCACTTCCTGGTTCTAGTCAGGACCCACAGCATTCTGGATGTACTGCAGCTGTTTTACAGATCATTTGGAGAGGCCAGTGAGCAGGCCGTTACAGTAGTCTAATCTACTAGAGACAAACGCATGGATAAGTCTCTCCAAGTCTGGTTTAGACACTATACTTTTGATTTTGGTAATGTTTTTTAGATGGTAAAAAGTTGCTGATTTTATTGATTTGACGCGGCTGTTAAAATTCAAGTCTGAGTCCATTATTACCCCCACATTTCTGAACTTGATTTGTAGGTTTTAGAGTGAGACTCTGGAGGTGATGGCTAATACTCTCTCTTTGTTTCTGTGGGCCAAAGACGATGATTTCAGTCTTGTCTGAGTTCAGCTGGAGAAAGTTGTTTTGCATCCACACACTGATCTGTTGGATGCAGTGACAGAGTGAATCCACTGGTCCATATTCACCTGCCGTCAGTGAAACATAGATCTGAGTGTCGTCTGCATTGTGATAGGACACATTTGACCTAACGGCAGCATGTAGAGGTTGAACAGAAGGGGTCCCAGGATTGACCCTTGGGGCACCCCACAGGTCAGGGGCATCTGGTCTGAGACTCGGTTACCAATTTCAACAAAGTACTTCCTGTCTTCCAGATAGGACCTTAACCAATTTAGGGCCGTGCCAGTGATGCCCACCCAGTCCTCTAGTCTCTGTAAGAGGATCCCATGATCGACAGTGTCAAAATGAGCACTCTAAGACTGAGGCTTTGCCCGCGTCAGTGTTCAGGTGGACGTCATCTGTCACCTTGACAAGATCAGTCTCAGTGCTGTGATGAGGTCTAAAACCAGACTGGAAAACATCAAATGAGTTGTTTATTAAGAGGAAATCAGTGAGCTGTTGGTAAATAACCTTTTCAAGGACTTTGCCCCAAAATGGCAGATTGGAGATGGGCCGGTAATTACTCAGTACTGCGGCATCAAGACTGCTCTTCTTTAGGAGAGGCTTTATGACCTCAGTTTTCAAAGACATTGGTTATTTTCCAGATTGAAGCGACATGTTAACCCTGTGAGTCAGAGGTGCTAACAAACTGTTCAGGATGAACTCAGCATGAACTCAGACTGGTGATGAATTCCTGGACAGTTTTGTCAGTTACAGGGGCAAAGTGAGTCAGCTCCAAGTGTCGAGGTGGTTTTATGGTTATTTTTTGCATTGTGGAATTTATAGCATTTTTAATGCCCTGAACTTTGTCATTAAAGAATAATGCGAAGTCATTACACTTACGCAAACAGGACACGCGAGTTGTTACTGCAGCTTCCAATTATTTCAGAAAAATATCCTTCTACATGAAATGAGGTTGTACATGTACAATTTATCTCTGTAAATCTCTTTTTGAACCTGGAGCTTTGACTTGCGCGGTTTTCGTTCGGCCCGGCGGCACTCCCTTTTCTGTGCCTTGACCAAATTATCATTTCTCCATGGCTCCTTCTGCTTATTTTTTTTTACCAATTTGAGGCCTTCATAGGGGCAATGGTGTTGATAACATTCAAAACACTAAATGGAACAGTTCAACAAATCATTTACATTAGAACATGAAACATTTTCAAAGTTTATCATTTCCATAAACAGTTTTCCTGTGCTGTCATTTATGTGTCTCCTCCGGACAACTGCAGGACCAGCCAGTGGCTTGGAAAAAACAGACAGGTCAAAGAAAACGCAGAAATGATAAGACAGAGCAACCTCGACCACATTGACGTTTGAAATACTAACCCCCTTTATAATTAGAAGATCTAGAGTGTGCCCTCTGCTGTGGGTAGGGCAACTCACGTGCCGAAAGTTTCAAGGACAGCATGCAGCTCTTTAGCGTTTCTGTCACAAATATTATCAACATGAACATTGAAATCACCTGTAATGACCAAATCATCAAAGTCTGTGCACACAACTGAAAGCATCTCAGTAAAATCATCAATAAAGCTTTGGCAGTGCAGGGGAGGCATGTATAAAACAATGAAGAGAATGGATGGACTGTTTTAGCTAAATTTTAGAGGATACATACTCAAATGACACCCCAAAGGACAACCTGTGGGTAACTATTTCACCTCTAGCAAAAGCACACACACCACCTCCCTTTTTGTTTTCTTGTGTTTCAGATTCAAACATAAAGTTGGATGGAGCAGATTCTATTTGAACTAAATTTCCAGTGTTTTTGTCAAGCCATGTTTCAGTTAAAAACATAAAATCAAGATTATAAGAAGAAATAAAATGATTAATTAAGAACGATTTGTTACATAAGGATCTGACATTTAGCACAGCAAGTTTCAGACTATTTTCAGTGGGACTGGGCGTTATCTTTTCACAGGGAATATAAATCAAATTTCTCAGATTGGGCAGCCTGACTCGCATTATGTTTTTGTCTTTCCCATCTGTGTGATGCGACTACAGAAATGGCACAAGGGGAGGCTGTTTTTACACAGAGCCCCGGGTCGGTTTAATTTTTATTATGACTACAAGTCCGGCACCTCTGAGACCCAGTGCATCCTTGCTATGGGAGATACCAAGTGAAAGGCGAGGGGGGATAGGTGGGGGGCTTTTGTTCGTGTAGCGGGAGCCGTGAGAGTTTGGGACCAGATGAAAGGCGGGTGGGTTTAGGTGGAGCGGTTTTTGTCTGTGTAGCAGGAGTCTGGGGAGAGTTCATCATCGTTGATATCAGAACTCTTGATCTTATTATATTGGGCGTGAGTGGAGCCATCTTAGTGCCTGATTTCATCAGATATTCAAGATGGCTGGAAAGGCCCCTGGGTGAGAGTGGAGATGGGAAGAAGAGTGAGGAATCTGTAGTGGGAGTAGATGTTGCAGGGGGGACCCAGGGCTGCTCTGTGGGCAGGGTCTATGACAGGGATTCTGCCTCACAGATGGGTCCAGGGCCTTTGATGACCGTGCGAGAAAGAACTGAAATGACTCCTGCGCTGGCCATGGTGAAGATTGTTGAGTCCTTCGCTGGAGGCGGTGAAGGTGAATCCTTTGCTGGTGGTGGAGCGGCTGCTAATAAATCCTTTTGTGGAGGTTGTGGTTGTGGTCCTGCTGATGTTGAAACATTGGCTCGGTCTCTGACTGATGGAGCAGGAATTCTTCTCTCATTCCTCTCTTCTCTAACTATCTGCTCAGGACACTGTCCAGGCCCAGTCCAATGCCCCAGAGCGTGGAGCAGGTTCTCTGTCAGCACCCTCACTCCAGCTCTGCATAGGTGCAGGCCATTTCTCTTAAACAGGTCCTCTCGTTTCCAGAAAAGATAGAAGTTCTCAATGGCGTGCAATCCTCTTGTTGCTCACTCTTTTGGACAGCCATGTGTTCAGCTGAAGCAGCCAGCTAAACTTGTCTATCATCCTGTCGATGTTTGGAAGAGGTCCACTTATGAATGTTTTGATTTACATTTTATCAAGCATGTCGAATAACTTCAAGAAGTCTCTCTTCAAAACTTCAGTCTGTTCCTGTTGTATGTCTACTGCACCCACGTGCACAATCGGTTGTTTTACTCCTCGATGTGTGGCTAAATTATTAGAAAGAAGTGACATAATCTCAGTGAATGTGGCGCTGGGAAAAGAATGTTCTTATTTTTTCTTGCATCATATGACTTATCACGCCATCCCCAATCAAGACGCCCTTGATGTTCAACCCAGATTCTCTCTCCATCTGCTTCTTTTTGGCCGCATCATGTTTACATTTTTCCTTTGTTCATTTACTTCAGTCTCTGAAAGTGGTAAAAATCTGTTTATAAGCTGTATTTTAGGTGATGTTACATTATCTTTGTATCGCTTAGGCTTTGCATCGGGTTTGTTCCAAGATACAGCCTGGTCTTTAGAAAGTTTTGGGAACGACAGAGTCAGTCCGGTTAGGATGAAAGTACCTGTTTTTCTTCTTACCACTGGATGCCACTGGAATTGTATCGTGGAGTCCTTTTTCAGATTCTAAAACGAATATCAGTGCTTGTTGCTCATGAATTTCTTGTTGATATTTCCGACAGCATTCACAAGAGTTTGTTTTCCTTCACTGGCTATTCAAATATGTTGTTAAAACTCTTAAAAAAAAGTTCTTAAAATCCTTGGTTTACTTAAAAATGTCATCATCAAAAAGACAAAGACAAAAACTGATTAAAAAGCAAAATAAATAAGAAAAGCAAGCAGGAGCAAGCAGGAAAGCGTCTGCTCTCTTCAGAAGCAGGAAGTAATGAATATAACCACAATGTGAGATTCGGAAAAACCACAGCAAACAGCGACAGGTCTTTAGCTGGACACAACACGACTGAATGAAGCAGACAGATGAGCTGTTAAAACAAAGGTCAGTGACTTGAGACGATCTAAGTTAATATAATATATCCATGTTGTTGTGTTACTTTTAATGGCGGTTGTCAGCCAACTTAAAAGGTGCATTTACCGGCACCTACTGTAGTTGTACGTCTTCAAAGTGTATGTTTTACGTATACCGTAAAAAAAAAAGAGCGAGAGAGAGGGAATTCAGCCTTAGTTGTGTGTAATATGGATGGAATGTCGCTTATTGATGACATCACAGGGGGATTCTGTTTTAGAACGCAGCACTACTTCCTATCATTTTCTTTTACTATTATTAATTTTAATTTTTATCTGTTAATTTTTTCATGACAAATTGCTACATGCCTGATGCAGAACTATGATACATTTTTACCATAGCTACTATCACACCAAACTAAGTCATAATTAGAAAAACATGAGACCCTGTCATATGCCCTTCAACCTCACAGTATGGCTTTGTTTTGAGACTGAGGAGGCAGAATTGATATAAATTACTTTCAATCCGAAATTTGAGACTAAAATATTGATCTATTAAAAGTATTCATGTTACCTTGGCGCTGCAGAGTTGACATGTTTTTTCCCCCTCATAAAAAAAAACAGCAGAGAACCTTTTATTAATTTGTCTTAAGGAGACATATTATACTTTGTTCAGGTACTTGGTTTTAAACAATAACATAAATAGATCATTTTACATCTAAAACAGCTTAGTAACAGAAACGGGTCCATTGACTTTCTGTTCAAAATTGCAGAAATTATAAGCCCTGCCTCTTCATAGTGACATTTCAATGCAACAATGAAACATTGTTGTAACAAAGCCCATTAAAGTTGATTTCTAATAGTCTACCCTTTAAAAGTCTTGGTCTTGTCTTGGGACCCAGTGGTTCTGAATAGGTCTTGGTCTTGATTAGTTCAGTCTTAAACCCGTTGAGCTAAATTGTAGTTAACTTTTCTTTCTTTTATAAAAACCACATCACCTAAAATTAAAACCTTTGATTTCTCAAGTCAAAATTGCAACTTTAATTAGGGCAATTAACTGAGCTGTATTGCATTCCTGATGCTTACCATGCAGATAACAAATTGGATTGTTTAGTAGTTTCATATTGTGATACCACAATAGACTGATAATGAAGACAAGTTCACCAAAGGAAACATAGGAAACAACTGTATTTATTATTATGATATCAATACATCTATGTACACAGTAATAAAAATGCACTCTTAGTAGCACAAGATGTTTACAAGTTCATTTGCTTTTCTCAGGCAAAACACAACATCCTTTGATTGCTTAAGCAAATTCTATAACTGGGAAAATGTCAACATATGAATATACAGATGAATAAATAAAGTGAAAAAAACACACTGCTAATGTGCAAATATTCTCTATTGCAGAATGTGCACGTGAAATGTTAAAAGTGGATTATCACAATACTGAAAAACAATTGGTTCACAGTAAAGAAAAGTTGTAACAGCAAATTCAAGTAAAACAGGATTAAGTTAAAACATTAAAACCCATGTGCCGTTATGGCTATGACATAATTCAGCTATTTAACAAAATAACACTATTTTCCAAGATAAAAACATCAAATAAATTCATGTACATAACTAGATAGTGGCCCCAAAACAGTGTTAAAATATACAATAAAAAATTTGCCATTTTTACAGCCCTTGACTATAATATATCCGAGTAACACAGACAGGAAATATAATGTTGACAATGTTGAAATTTGGTAACAGCAGGCAGGACTGTACAACACTGCCTAAATGTGCAAACCATGCCAATCAAGCAACACACTTTCCATGATTGTTCTATTAAAATGTGTTCTTTTGTCAGCATTTCATTAGGCCTATAGAAAAAAAATAAAACAAAAGTCAGATATTGCTCCCATTTGTGATGTGGACAATGGAAGTAAAAAGGAGTGGACGATAGATGCTAAAATTGTAGATTTCGGAAGTCATAATACCCAAGCTAGGAATATACTTTTAATATCAAATATAGTTATGTTTAGCTAGAGCTACATGACAACAGGTTAATGGACAAAGCTAGCAATAATTTTAGCAGCATTAGCAAAAAAAACATTTCGCCCATTTTTTTTCAAATGGTTCCAAAGCGGTCAAGGCCCTAGCACGGTAAAAATACAATTTCAATAAAATGGGTTATCTTTTGCCAATAACCTGCATAAAATTTACATTAGCACACCTTTGTTTCTTTGCTACAATTCTGTTAAATGTCACAATACTGAACCAAAAATATGTTTTTGTGAAGCTGGTTGCGTTTGATGAAATCACAATGTAAAGCTAGCTAGTTCAAGCCAAACTAAGCCATCAAAAAGACAAAAGCAAAAAAAAAAAAAAAAAATACAAACAACAACGAGCTAGCAACAGCCGGCTAACCCCAGGTCCACTCCTGTTTACTGCCATTTTCTCCTAACTGTACACAAAAGCACTTAGCATAAGGTTAAGTAGGCTATATTATACTAGCGATACGTCAATGCCCATGCACTGGTGGTGAGTATGGGTTGTAGACAGGGCTTGGCATTAACTTTTTGCCAATGCTGTGACAATTTGAATTTTCTTTGACAATGGCTATTAGAAGGATTTTTGAGCTCCTATGATTATAGTATAAAACACTGATTTTCAACCAGTGTGCCGGGGAACACTCATGTGCCTTGGAAAAAATAATAATAAAATGAACCAATTCAGTTTGTTAATGTTAATAATTTGCCATTTTTGAATGTCATAATGAAAATCCTGAACCAGAAAAGGAACTAACTAAACAAATAATACAAAATCCCCAGTGTCAGATGCAGAGTGACTTCTTTTTTCTCAAATTTGAATTTGTTTTAGTGATTGTGTGGCATCTTTTTAACAGTGTGCAGCGAATTAAAAAAAAAAAAGGTAGAAAACAATGGTATAAATAGTAGCCTGAAAATAAACTTTCTAATGGCCAGTTGTGTTAATGTCAAGCCCTTGCCATGTTGGAGCTTAATTTATCTTATTTATATCATATTGTCCAAAACAGTCTTATGCTTCACAGTCTGGGCAGCCCCTTCTGACCCAAACGTCATCTTCTGTCTGGTGTTCCTCATCCGCGCTGATGCTAATCCGCTTCAAGTCCTCCATCGGGGACATTAGGTCTTCGCTTTCCGTCTCCTCGCTCTCCAAAGACAGTGCCGATGCCGGATCTTCTACGGAGGCCTTCCTGAGCTTCCGGCAAAACTCTTCGTCCTCATCGCTCAAAATGTCCGTCTCCTTCATCTCCTCGCGGTCTTCGTACTCCTCCAAGTCGAACTGTTCCTCCACCCAGCGGTCTGTGTCCGATTTGTGGTGCTGGGGGTCGCTGTTGCCTCGCTGGAGCCGCTCGGGGGTGTCCGTGGCAGGTTCAGGAGGGGAGGCCAGGTCCGGGTCACTGTCGAATACGATGTCCGTGTCTATGGTGAAGCGGTTTCGCACCAGCTTCCTCCTGCCCAGCGTCCTGGTGGGTGCAGACGCTGTAAGGGGAAAATGATAGCTTCTGTTAATGATTCTGTTTATATTGAGCTGTTAATTTGAGTAGGCTAACCATAGCTGCTAAACGTATCAAAGATTTAGCAATATTTATATTATTGATACTTGTCATTGATCTGCTCTTGTAATGGTACTCTCATCAGTACTTTCAAAACAAAAACTACAAATATAATAAACACTAGTTTTCAATAAACGGGACAGGACCAGAGAAATAAAATAAATGTGTCCATTTTCAGATAGAGTCCAAATGGGATGGGATGATGTCTGTTCAGTCTTTAATCGTCAACGTAATTAGTGTCATGCATTTTGTTTTTGTGATGGCCTGTTTTCCAGCTGCCAGTAGCATGTTCCAAAGGTATCCATTTATTGTATCCATGGCAGGAGTTTTGAGGCACAAATACATAATTCTGAAATTGAGTGAAATTGATTATATTTTTGCAACAGGACACTTCCAGAACACATGACATTTATATTTTATTTCCAATTTTCATATTAAAATAGGCAGTTTAAATTTAAATCCATAATTTATATATAACGATTTAATAACAAGGTTACAATTCAAGACAGATGCTAGGCTTAACATATGCCCAACATGCTTCAATGACGTGCTCTCCTCGTGTCATTAAATTCTGTACAGTTTGGTAATATGATGTGCTAGATAACTGTCACAGCAGCCTCATCTGTCTGCAACACTTGTACTGAACGCAATGTCAAACTGCGTTTGCTCCTATACTAGAAAAAACACCAAATGTACATGTTTCCGGTGCTTCTTGCTTTGTCTGAGCTATAGAACTTCTTTTCTCTGCACATGGCATGTTTTGGAGTCTCTTTATAGTCCAGATAATATTTATTCGATTACTACATTTGTTGATGATTATCACACCTTTATTAACTCAGCCTTAACAATTAAAAAAATATTCAGTTGGTAGCCATTCCAAAAGATCAGTAAAAAAGAAAAATTAGACTATTAAGAATATTAACTTGAAGGCAGCAGTAAACTAAACGTGCCAGGTGAGGAGTCTGAAGTAGCACAGTGAAGGAGGCCACTAGTGCTGGAGGGGGTAGGGGACATGTACCTGCTCTATTTATGACGGGCCGCGCTCCCTTCAGGGCACACAGGCGCTTCCCTCCGAAGGGCACGTACTGCTGGCTCAGGGGCAGGCTCTCTGTCTTCAGCAGCTGTCTCCTGTGCTTCTCCCTCAGGATGGAGTGGACCGTCTTCATAAAGTCTTTCCTGCTCTCTGCGGAACTGAGGAGGGACAACATGATGCCATCAAGTAGGCTGCAGCAGTTGTTATTGCACATGAGCTTATCAGTGGTGGAAAGTGATAAAGTAAAAGTAATGAACATTTTATATTAGATACAGATTCCTGCTATCAAAGTAAAAAGTACTTCCTACTCCACTATATTTTTGAACTAGACTAAAAGTATTTTTCTTATAGTTTTATTTTTTTATTCCAAAGTCCTGCGTAATGTAAATATCAGGATAATTCTATATCAAGATCATAATTTTAATAGTTCTCAGAAAAGATCACCTATTTGTCCCACAATGGGGAAATTCCATTGTTGCAACAAAGGGTACAGAAGTAGATTAGGCACAGTAAAATAATAAAAACAGATAATATTAAGATAAGAGTTTTCTTTTTTCTAAATTAACACTCTTATTTACAGCTGTCATATGGACAGAAAATATTGCACAGGGATGATTGACATTATTTCACAGTATTGCACAGTATTAGAACAGGATCGCACAAGATTATGAAAGCTGACTGACATGTTCAGGACTAACAGTGTTTGTTGTAAAGTCTGACAGCAGCAGGAAGGAAAGACCTGCGAAACCTCTCCTTCACACAGCGAGGGTGGATCAGTCTGTCACTGCAGGGGGAGACACTCATGGTCCAGCATAGACGTGAGTTTAGCCAGGGCCCTTCTGTCCCCCACCAGAGCACAGCCCAGGACGGCGCTGGACTTCTTGATGACTTTGTCCATCTCTGTGATGCTGCTGCTCCAGCAGACCACACCGTACAGGGCTGATGCCACCACCGAGTCGTAGAAGGTCCTCAGGAGTGGCCCTGTCACTCCAAAGGACCGGTCTCCTCAGGAGGTAGAGTCGACTCTGGCTCTTCCTGTTCAGTGCGTCTGTGTGATGAATCCAGTCCAGTTTGTGGTTCAGATGAACACCCAGGTACTTGTATGAGACCACTCTCTCAAGGGCCCTTCCCTGGATGTTCACTGGTGAGGGGGCAGTAGAGTGGCGTCTGCGGAAGTCCACCACTATCTCCTTCCCCGGGTTGATGAGGAGGTGGTTCTGCTGACACCAGTCCACAAAGTCCTGCGTGAGTCCTCTGTACTCTGCCATCATCAGACTCATCACGGACGACGACAATGCAGAGTCAGAGAACTTCTGTAGGACACAGCTGTCTGTGTTGTGTCTGAGGTCTGCAGTGTAGATGGTGAAGAGAAAGGGCGTGAGGACGGTGCCCTGGGGCGCCCCCACACTGCAGGTCCGAGTGTCAGACACAGTCCCGGCCGGGCTCTCACAAACTGGGGTCGGTTTGTGAGGTAGTCCAAGATGCACTCCGCCAGGTCGTAGTCCACACCAGCCGTCTCCAGCTTGTCCCCCAGGAGCAGCGGCTGGATTGTGTTGATGGCACTGGCTGAGCACACGGAGCGGCGGTGGTCCAGGACCAGCTGCTCCAGTGTCTTCATCAGATGGGATGTGAGAACCACTGACCTGAAGTTGTTGAGGTCTTTGGTGCGCGGTGTCTAGGCACTGGTCCCACACAGGAGGTCATCCAGACCTGTGGTACCACCCTCAGCTTCAGGCTCACGTTGAAGACATGCTCCATAACTCCACACAGTTCATCTGCGCAGGATTTAAAAAAGGAGCCTGGAGCTGCTGCCTTCCTTGTTTTAATCCTCTTTGGCTCTTTCCTCAGAGGGAACAGGGGGGGATGGGCGAGTCCAGGGGGAGTGGTGAGCTGACAGGCCGAAGCAGAGGTGTGAAGAGGAATGGGTGTGGGCCATTGTCCAGCTGTGGAGGCGAGAGCATGCAGCTGTGCAAGGGGAGGGGTGGGTGATTGATCAAATCTCAGGAAGTGAAAGTTTAGTTCATTCACCCACTGTGAGTCCCCCTTCGTCTGGACAGGGGGGGACTTTGAAGCCTGAGATGGTTTTCAGGCTCCTCCACACTCCCTGAATGTTCTGCTGCTGCAGTTGCTCCATCTTCCTCTTGTAGCTGGCTTCCACCTGCCTGATCTTCCTCCTCAGCTTCTTCTGCACAGTCTTCAGTTCCTCCTTGTTCCTTGACTTGAAAGCTCTCTTCTTCTCCCTCAGCAGAGCTTTCAATTCACGGTTAATCCACGGCTTGATGTTTGGAAAACACCGCAACGTCTGGGAGGGTACAATGTTTTCAAAACAGAAGTTTATGTAGTATGTGATGCACTCTGTGATGGTGTCTTCCCCATGTGGTCATAAAGTTCAGACCAGACAGTGGTGCTAAAGCAGTCCCTCAGAGCCTCCTCGCTCTCAGCAGTCCACCTCTTCACCACACAGGGCACCACAGGCTGCCTGTGTACAATGGGTTCATACACAGGCTGCAGATGTATGAGGTTGTGGTCAAAGTTACCCAGGGGGGAGAGGGGGGATGAAGCAAGCCTCCTTGGTGTTGGCAAAGAACAAGTCCAGTGTTTTCTTGTCTCTGGTGGGGCAGGTAACATACTGGGTGTATGTTGGCAGAACAGATGAGGGAGAAGCGTGGTTGAAGTCACCAGAGACTAGGAAGAGAGCCTGTGGGTGCTGGGTCGGTAACCTGCTGGTGCGCTGCAGGAGAGCAGTACTTCACAAGCATTGTCAGCGTTAGCAGAGGGGGCCACATACAGTCCTATCACAATCACATGTGAGAACTCCCGGGGCAGATAATATGGCCTCATGCCAACAGTTCAATGTCTTTGTGAGCGAGAAGTGGTGCAAACCTGTACACTGTACAGTGGAGCAGCTGTGTAACAAACACAGCCTCCTCCTCTCTTCTTACCGCTCTCCCTTGTTCTGTCTGCTCGCAGCAGATCAAAGTGGTCCAAAGCGACAATAGAGTCCGGCATTTCTGGGGTTAACCACGTCTCCGTGAAAAGCATGACGCTGCTGTCCCTGTACTCCCGCTGGGACCGCGTGAGTCCCACCAGCTCAGCTGTCTTGTTCTGGAGAGATCTCACGTTTCCCGTGACGATGGCGGTGAGAACAGGTCTGAAGCATCTTTTCTTTTCTCTGAGTTTACGTCCTGCGCGCCGGCCTCTGAGTGTCTTGCGAAGCACCTCCGCTGGAATCTGGTGTCGGTCCCGGGGGAAGACCACCGCGCTCCGGAGCTCCAACAGCTGATCCTTTGTGTAGACACGCGTAGGCCGGGGGGGCAACGCACATCGTAACGACAAAGACACGCAATAATCCAACGGAAAAAAAAGTCGAATCAAAGCGGAGCCAGCGCGTGTCTGTGAGCCCTGCCTGGCCTTACCAGGAAATGTAGAAAAACTCCAGCGAGTATTTACAAAAATTACAATAGAGCAAAAGAAAAGTTGGAAAAGAGGGAGAGCAACGAGCCAGGTCTCAGCAGCGCCCGGAAGTATTATTTATGTAAATATATAGATTTTTTAATGCGGTACTTTTACATGATTATGTATTAGCTTCAGTGATAGAAGTACAAAAAAAAATTAAAAATCAATTAGCAAGAAGCCTTAATTTATGGCAACAATGGTAAGGCCTTTCATCCGACAAACATTTATTTCACTTACTTTAGTTTGAATGTTCTCCTGATACTGAGAGTGCATTGTGAAACTGTAGTTGGATTTTAAACTAATAGGCGTGTATAACATACAGCGCCTTTTAAATTCAGTGTTGGGCCTTTAATCGTGCACAAACACGGCTCCTCACCTGCAACACAGCTGAAGGGCCCTCTCAGGGCGGCCCTCCGACTCCGATTTAGTGTGGACGATTTCACACACGGCCGAGCCCTCGCCATCTGTCCAAACCACAAAACGGTATATTTTATTTTATTACTCACTTATTAACAACTATGCTCCAGGAAACTAAGCTGGGCTTGGATCAGAGAACGCTGCTGGGAATGTCAGGGGCTCCCAAATGTTTCACACAGAGGACCACATAAGAAAAGATTTTGCCTTAAGTACCACCAGATCTAAAACAGGACTATAAAGTTTAAAATCTAACTTTTGGTGTACGTTAGCATGTTAAATTGTCATACACCGAAATATATGCTAGATTTATTGTGCGTCGGAAGAACCAGGAACAAGCAGAGCGAGGCAGAGTTTAGTTTGTCTGACCTGTGGACGTGTGTTTCTGCAGACGAAGAACAGTTCAGGTCTGCCCCAACTTTTAAGTGCTTTTAAGTCTGGGCTAAAAACATTACTGTTCACCTCAGATTTTCATTGTTAAAGTGCTTATTATGTTTTTATAGTTATTTATTTTATTGTAATTTTTCTTTAGCTTAGGTGTGGAGGGAATAATGCTAAGTAAAGTGTCTTTCAGTGTCTTTAAAGTTGCAAAATAAATCATTATTAGCAAAGTGAAGTTTAGTGTACGGAAGTATTACCTGCGTTAGCCAAGGAGCGCACTTGAAGGGCATTAGTGGGAATCATATGGCGATACCGGAAAGGGTCTTTGTCCTCAGAAGACATGGACACTCTGTGTGTGCCGCCCTGAGGTCACACACAAAGAAAGCAATGTTAGAATGAAGAGACTTTTGGGGGGGATGTCATAGCCAGGTTTAAACCAATAGGTTGCGTTCACGTTCTAAACTTTGACGCTGACATAATTTCCGCCTATACAAATCTGGATATCTCTTCCAAAAACAATAAATCTCTCCTTATGATCCACAAATGTTGAAACTTATTGTTTGTTTGGGATTGTCACCACAAATGTCTTATGGCTTACAGGAATGACATCTTTGGAGACAGAAGACATTGAAGTCTGTGCCAGTCTTTGTTCCATGTGAATAGGCCCAGTGATTACAGAGATGTGAACCATAAACCAGGTCAACAACAAATTTGCAGTCTGAGAGGATTCTAAAATGTTTATACGTAACATGAACATAACCTATCTTGGCCACCTGTTGAAAAGCAAATATTAATCCTAACAAAATCTTCAATAATTCTCTAATCTAAATAACCATGCATTGCTACATAAACGGTGCTAGAACAGGTCTAGTGTTCTCATCCTGAGCAAAAGGGAAAGTGATTTGGAACACTGGTAGTGAGTGGTACAATTTACCATTTTCTTCTTCTGTTTGGACCCATCCTTACAGATGAAGACCACTGCAGTCTTGAATACTGGAAAGAAATGACAGAACGGTAACTAAAGATCTTTCTGACAACGAGAATGAATCCGACGTGGAGAATTCTGATGTACCAAATGTAGCCATCTGCGGTTCCTTCTTCCACTTTCCCAAAGAGGCCGGAGGGTTGAGCCACGTGACTGTAGTGTGCAGCAGCAGGTCTCCCATGGACAGATCAGCCACCTTAAGAGCAACTTAACATGTTTAATGTCCAGTTCAAACGCATTCAACAGGAAATCCCAGGATTCCTGCAACCACGTACCTCTTTCTTTTCACCAATCTGCTCTGTGATCAGCTGGTCGAAGACTGCGCCAAACTCCTCATGGATCTTCTGCATTTCGTTTATATGGCTGGCTACCTTGTTCATAGCTTTCATGGCAACTGCAGAGGAATGGAGCGTCACATGAGGGTTTGACTCTAAAGGCCTGTTACTCTGCTGCTACTACCAGAGCATTGGTCTGCAACACTTAAAGGAGACATGTTGTGCTTTGTCCCAAGGTACGTACTATTGAAATATAAACATGAGTAGATTATTATTTTACATTTTGTTCATTGTAAACGGCAATATTGATCTAAAACAGCTTAGTATTAAAAAGTGGCTACGTAACATTTTAAAACACTCGGAGTATTCAGTACAGGGATGTGGGCGGAGATGAGGGAATTTTCTGAGCACTCGAGCCTCCTGGACAATACAGGATTAACTCAAATGCAGGGATCAATCAAAATCCCTGTTGTAACAGGGTTAAAATCTCATTAAAGTTGATCTTGCATAATATGTCTCCTTTAAAATAATGTCTGATGTACAGTGTGCACTGTATAATGGCAGCAGAAAGCAGTTACCGTCCAGGTGGTAGTGCTCCTCGCTGTCGGGGTCCGTGAGGGAGTACAGCTCCTTCAGCAGAAGGGGGTACTTGAGCACCCTCTGGATGGGTTTGATCAGGTACGACTCCAGGGTGGACGAGTGCTGCTGCTTGGGGTTCCGCTCATCCAAGAAGGCCTTGAAATCCGGCTCCGACTTGGCTGCATGGCGGAATAGCGTTAGCATTAGCATTACAACACATCACACACATTTTAGCCCCACAGTGCACTTTATTAAAAAAAACATTCTATAGTAACTTTGAGCAAATGAGAAAACAAAATGCATAACATGAAGTAAGGCTGCAACTAACCCGTATTTTAGTAGTCGACCAGTCAGCAATTATTTATTCGATTAGTCGAATTGTCAAACGATTTTCTATTGTAAATTGACACTTTGAAATACATTTTTAACCAAATAAAAGGTTGAAATACGGTGACTAAAGGCTTCTAGATATAAAGTATTTACAGACAAAGAGTATTTTTGATTTAATAATGAATCATCTCTGTTATAAAACCCATGTTGTAGAGTTTGTGTGGTCCAGATAACGATTACCATCAAAATGCGACCAAATATGACGATTCGACTGTTACAATAATAACGCAATTATTTCGATTAATTGTTACAGCCCTAATATGGAGTATTACTTTGAACATTTCAATGCATTATGTATAATACTTTTGTGATAAATGGTAATAAGTTTAAAGTTAAAATCTTATCACAATTTAAACCTTCCCTTGGGGATTTTGTATGTCAGTAGTGGACTAGTCTAAACTAATATTTCTATTGTACACAGTATCAACCAAATAAAGGGGGAAATAATGCGACCGTGAGTCTAGATCAACGGTCTCCAAAAGGCGGTCCACGGGCCAGATCCGGACCCTGAAGCAATTTGGTCCGGCCCGCAGCCCAGTTTCCCATAAATAAAAATTCCATCGTTGACGAGGAACATTACGCGCCGTGGCACCGGAGGACAACGTGTTTTCCGGGCTTCGTCGTTGGATTGAAAGGTCTGCGTGAGAGCAAGGTACGTCAGACCGCTGTGCGTGATGTGCGTCACGGGTCGGGTTATGAAAGGTGGGCCGCGGTCTCGTCTCAGGGACATGTGCACTTTTTCTAAATTCATATGCAAATTTCTCCGTGAAATTATTACTTCTCAGGTGCAGATCCGTTGTCACCAGTTTAGTGCTTTCAGGAACTTTTTCCCGGTGTCCATTTCATTACGTTGCATATATTTCAATGCTCAGTCTGGGCTATTTTCTAATAAACTGCTGCAGGTCTGAGAACTCTAAAAACATGCATGATACTGTGCATGTTGCCTAGTGACAGCTGCATTTGTTCTTGTGAGATTTTTCTGGCAGTTACTGTAGGCTACTACGTTTTTAATATCATTTGAACTAAATGTTCTAATGACTTATTATAAAATAGCCCTGCTTTAGCCCTGCTTTAGCCCTGCTTTAGCCCTGCGTTTAGCCCTGCTTTAGCCCTGCTTTATAGTTTATCCATGTTTTTCTGGTAGATATGTTTCGTTTAGTCTTGCTTTAAACCTGCTTTGCACTTGTCGAGTCATGTTTCTGGTAAACTCTGGGTTTTAGTTCTTTTGTCCTGTTTTTAGTCATGTAATATTGTTATGAGTCGTTTGTGGATCAACAAAATTGTGGTGGAATTTTGTAGTCAGGGCACAGGTCTATCTAGCCCCTTGGAAAATATAATTGGAGACCCCTGATGGAGAATATTTATGCAAATCAGAAATTGTTTATTTTTTAAATTCTATTTAGACATTTTGATTTAATAACGTCCCGGGAGCCAGTGTGAAATCGCAGACATCTCCTCAAAGCTCTTACACTTGACCGACTCCTCAGACGCGTCACAGACGACCACAAAGCATGGACTCACCTTTGGCCAGGACCTTGGGGACTTTGGTGTGGCTGGCACAGAAGGCGCTGTAGATCTTAAAGCGGTCTGCGTAGTAGAGGAAGGAGCCGCCCAGGGAGAAGAGGATTTTCTGACATAACGAAAGGAGAAAGCAGCTTTGATGTTTAGGCAGGAAGTCTCACATTTAAAGAATACAGCACCAAATCAGCTGTTAAAAAGCTGGTGATATATTTCTTGAGTGTATATTTTCTTTAGGCCATCGATAGTTGAACCAAAGGACATGTCCGCAGCAGTATCGACTTGTCTGTGGCATATGAAACTGAACATTTTTTCAGCTGAATATTACATAAGACCTTTACATTCATCTTTTCATCTGGGACATTCTTCTTGTCACGCCTTTATTAGCCATGGAACATAATGTGACTGAAATGTCAAGTGTGCCACAGGTTGCATTTAAGGCATGGAAATGTCAAGCAGACTGGCATTTCAGGACGACTTGTTTAAACATATAGATTATACAAGATTAAAGGTGCACTCTTTAACTCTTCTGATAATGTCACTTTGTCTAGAATGTTCCACAGCACGGCATTAATCTACCAGGTTAAGTTACAGGTCCGATCTGTGGACAGAAGACCTCGCTCACAGTAGGAATATGATGGTGTCTTTTGAGTCCTCAACTTTCATCAAACTTTTAAATCACAATCTTTTCCTGGTTAAATAAAGTTCAAGTTGTTCAATGATGTTATTAAATAAAATCGTCTTAAGTAGTAAAACATTTTTATTTGGTGTTTAAAATTGCACATTTGCATTTGATATTTCAAATCAAAAATTGTTTTTGAGTATTTTGTTTTAATTTCCTAACACTGAACATATGACGTACATTTATTGACAATTGATTGTAGTGTTTTGTGCAAACTCCTCATTTGTGTATGTATGACTTTGGCTTACCACCATCACATTATCTGTTGCTTTAAATGACACCCTAAGATAAAGTGAATTCACTCAAATGTTTGTCCCACACCAACTTTACAGCAGTTTTTCGGTTGTTTTTATGTGCTTGAGATTTAGTTTACGGTTTTTGTTCCACTCTGAATGCAGTAAAAAAATTATTTAATGGTCAGTTTGATGACCATATAGTAAATTGCGGCTATTTAGTACACGCACGCACTCTCACCACCCCATCACTCAAGGCTTCTCAGGTCCAATATAAAAAAAATAAAAGAGCAAAAAATGTGTCGGAGGTGGAACAACATTGTTTTTAGTAAATTAAAATACTGTATATATTTTCATATGTTTAATGCCATACAGTGGAACATTCCAGGTAAAGCAATCATTTTAGCAATGAAAGTACATTATACCAGTTAAACGCGGCAGTACAGATCTCAAAACCAAAGAAGTTTGAGCAGACTTTGCGACCTTTCGAAACTTTCCGACAAACCAGTAATTAGTGCCATGCGACCTCGCCGACTGTCACAACATGTCACACTGTGCCACATGCAACCACCAATTTAAAGCCCCGCTGTGCCGTTTGGCCCCGCGTCATGGTTACAGAGATTAGGCCGGCCTGACAGCACATATTCGTTCTGCCCTTTCCATACTTACCGTAAAAATCAGACCATTGAGCTCACCCGGATATACAGTAAGCCAATTCAACTGATGTTCCAAGGAATTTGTAGACATTTCAAAATCAAATCCAAACCCACCACCGCACAATCCCTTTCCTCACCTTAAACTGCTCGACTCGCTCCAGCTTGTCCAGGTCCGGCACCAGCCTGGTCCCGTCCTCCAGCGTCTTCAGAAACTCCACCTGAAACTCCACCATCTCGGGCAAATTCCCAAACAGCACGTCCAGCTGGAGAGGGAGAACTGGCCTTTAGTTTGCGCTCCGACAGGTGTCAACTGTTTTTTTTTTTTTACTCATTTTGTTTTTCCCATCACAACTGTCATCTATTACGCAACCTCAAATTTGACGAAAAATGAATAAATCTATCATCGTTTTTTTGCTTTTGTCCTTCAACACTCACCACACAATTGTTATGTAAGCCACTTTCTACTTTCAATAGCGCTGGCATTTTAAAAAGGGATGCAAAAACAACACATCTTTCTAATGCTTGTTGCGTTTTGTGATATTCCGAGGCTGATCCCAGTCCGTCCATTGAAATCACATGATGCTCCACTTCATTTTTGTCTCCTCTGAACGTACCTCATCCTGTGTCAGAAAGCTTTCCTTTTGCAGCGGCGTCAGGTATCTCCCGATGAGACAGTTGAGATCCTGGAGACAGACAACGGAGAACGGTTTAATGCGGTTCGTTCAGGGACGTGCAATGAGAGTGGGCAGGGTAAGACTCAAACAAACACGAGGATTACACAAGGACTTCTGAATGAACTCCAAGAACTGATGGAAGAGGGAGCTTTAGTTGCACAGTTTAGTCAAGATGAAAACATTTGTTGGAAAAAAACTAAAGTATATTCTAATATTCCGGTAAAAGGATTTAATTTAAGTATATATTTAATAGTTATCTCCATTTTTGATTGCATACTTTTTACTCTCCTGCTGTTCTTGAACTGTACTTTTCAACACTTTAATTTCCCTATTGTTCAATCTCTTAAATTGAATGGATAAAATTGGAATTACCGAGGAGTAAATTGCATAAAGTAATGTAAATATTAAAAATCGAATTATTGTTCAATTAAAGTAAAAATGTGTTGTTAGTGGTGAGCAATATTAACAAAAATGAGTGTCTCCATTCTTTATTGGGATTTACAATAATGATATTCAAATGCTTTAGTCAAGCTTTAGTCCTATTTTAGTACCATTTTAGTCCTCCTTTGTGTTAACACGTGTCTTTAAATGTATTCTTTGAGGTTGTATCTGACAAAAGTATCTGACAAAATCAAACCAATCATCTTCCAAACAACGTTCACATAATTGCCACCTCGAGTAGTGAAAACACAACTAACACTGCAGTTGGAAAGTTGCATCTTGAACATACTATCACGTCCAAATCGTGCTTGGGAAGGGAATATGAATACTCCGCAGTGATTGCAAGCCAACAATAACAAAAACTGCTCTTTAAAAAAAAAAAAAGTCATTTTCAACACAAAATAACTGTAGTTTCTGTAGTTTTTGAGGCGGTCTGACACTAGTTCTGATAAAGAGCAAGATCTTGTTTCAACTATTCAGGAAAGGTCACATTTTGTCCTATTTATGAATGATTCTTCCGTATTAATTAGTAGCTGGGTATGTTTTTTTTTTAACCAATTCAAAAGTACCATGATGGCAACTAACAACTAATCATTTTAAAAAACGTTTTTATTTGTGACTAAAAATCTGTCCTTTTACATTTCACAAAGACAAAAACACAGCCTTACTAAAAATGCACACAACTAGAACACAACTATGACCATCCTGGACAAAATAAGATATTGCCAATTAAGAAAACAAACGATGCCTTTTAAATTTAATTGCCTTTCACTTCTTCTTAGAACAGTAAATCGAGTTATAAACCTTAACCACGATCGATTGACTACGTGCCGTTCCATTGGGAGGCAAAGTGAGATGAATAGCAGCACGCCGCAAAACACATCAAAGCGGACCATTAAGGAGGCACAAGATTCATCCCTGTCCATCGTTTCAAACATGATTAAAAGGTCCAGTCCGATGAGCCGCGACATTACCCCGCCCTGTACCTGCTGTAACCTAGTTAGACTGTGCTCCATTTCTGCAGAGGCACACGGAGCAGAAGGGATGGAGGCGAGGGCACAGCTGCGTCCCACCCATCGCCGCTCCGTCCAGGGATAAAGCAGATCCATCACCGGCCTGGATCACCAAACTAATAACTAAGGTGGGCAATATAATGCAAATATATCGATATCGCAACATTGGCTGGCGCAATAATCAATGTCGCAAACGGATCATATTGCTATCCCACCAAGGCTTCCCATTCGGACCGTTTTTGAATGAAAATGTGTTTCCAGGACACGCTGGAGGGACTGAATGCCTCGGGAGCCTCCCGGAGGAGCTGGGGGCTGCGTCTGGGGAGAGGCAAGTCTGGGTCTTAGATCGCTGCCTCCACGACTCGGCCCCAGATAAGAAGATGGATGGTGTTTTTAAAATGAAAAAGGCAGATTTGATTTATTTCTATTTTCCTAAAGCCCAAAATTAGCCTCGATTTAATATTGGTTTTGTGTCCGACTTGTAAATTAAAGGCACGTTAGTTTCAATAGAACTGAATCTGTTGTGTCAAAGTATAGAGATTGCACATATTAACAGGAATGGCCGATATATTGCTTTCCAGTATCGCTATTGGTTCAACATCGAAGGATTTTCACAGATATCAATAGTTTGTCTTCAGTACATCAGACTCAGCGACATTAGACTAAAAATATGGTCATACGTTCACACAATCGTGCAATTAACTATTTTATATCCCAGATAAAATACATTTTTGTCATTAACTTTTCACTTTAGTCAGAATAATTTGTGATCTTTACTTCAACTTAAGACAGATCTCTGGGCTGAGCTGTGGATTTGCTGATCTAAATATCAGCTTTCTCTCACAGCAGCAGGAAAAATAATATATCATCTAATTTAATATTAACCTGCCTTGCACTGGTTCTGCTTTAGATCTAAGACAACCCTGTTTCAGAGTAACCACGGCGAATGCAGGCATTTCCTGAAGGACTCACTTTTACATAGGTGCGCTCCGTCTCCACCAGCTCGCCGATGACTTTCCGAAGCTTGTCCGCGTCCGACAGCTGCCTCGGAGGAGTGGGCGGCGGGTAGGGCGAGTCCGGGCTGGGGGAGGACGACAGGCACTCCGACGGGTTCATCTCATGGAGGCTCCGGCAGAAAGCGGCAACTTGCTCCGTGCTCTACAAAAAACAAAACAAAAAAAAGAGTGTACAAATTATCAGGACAAATATTTAAAAAAAAAAGGTTAGACAAATTTACCTCCGAATGATGTTCACCGAGTCATGACTGAGCGGAGAGTGAGCAGAAAACCGCAGCAGCAGAGGTAGGGGTCGGAAAGAAAAAAGGTGTTCTGAGCTAATTCGGGTCTATTTTCAGGCTGTCATAACAAAAGCGCCCTCCCTCCCTTGATTTTCACACATCCCACTCTCTAATGGCCCACCCGAGTAATGATTCATCAAATTCACACCGGCAGCAAAACAAACACAGCTGGATATCATCCGTCCAGACACGGAGCAGAGTGGGAAAGGTGACCACAGGAATAAATGTATGAATTAGAAATTGGGGAAAAGATTGCGTAGACTGAGCACTGAACTACAGCATGTGCCAAAATATGAGCGATTTCTGCTCAATTAAGTTAGATGAGACGGTTTGTGCACTTTAATTATAAATACAGATAGTAGGTCTGTGACTAAAACATTTCAATAAATGTTTTTTTAAAAAGCACAGACCTTCCAGTGGAAATGCGCAAGACCAAATCAAAAAACGACCACAAGGAGAGGGAAAACGAGCAGAGTACGAGTGAGGCTTGGAATCACAAAAGCTTCATTACCAGTGGCAGTGAACAGAATTCATACAAAACTAGAACCGAGCTGCACTACACAGCATTATTGTGAGCTGTATCTTTTTGCATTTCCAAGCCAAAACTAGATTGAAAGAGATGAGGTACAATCAATCAAAATGACAGAAGAGCTCAAACTACTTTGTTTCTATTGACAATTTTCTATGCAGTTAGTGAAATCTTCTATATTACGTTTAAAAAAAAATTAAAAAAAAAAAATATATATATATATATATATATATATATAAAAAATTATAATAATAATATATTACTTATAATTTTGTATCTGCACATTAAAGCCCCAAAGCACAATTATGCTACACATGAATGGAAGATAAATTCATACGGCCGAATCTAAAAGCCAATAATGCGCTCGACACATGAGACGTTTTACAGCCATATTCATTTGGAGCTAACAAACGGCTAACTGCTGTAGCGTCCATGAAAAGTACGCGTCACGTCCAGGACTGCAGCATGTGTTGATAGATGTTACCGGGCGCACAGAACACATTTCTCTTGTCACAGTTACAAGCTGCGCTGGGAAAAGAAAACGCTCATAAATCTCCCGACACACGCTCCCAGATGAAATCATTTTTAAAAAAGGGAATAGGCTTCTGTATACGGCGTGCAAACATGAGTTATAAAAAGATGAATAGCTGTGAGTCTTATTCAAGTTGCAGAGATGACAAATCCGTCAGATAATGCACTGCAGGGGCCGGATTTGACATTTGGAGGATATATCGATAAAATGACATTAAGAGGTCTGACTTTTAAGATGGCACCCTTTTTTATTGACACAGTCAGCATTATTTGGCCTTTAAAAGATTCTTGACTCCGCCTTGACATCCCATGAACTTAAAAAAATAAATAAATAAAATAAAAATGGCTGTACAGAAAGCACACATCACTTCATATCACGTTGAGTTTGAACTAAGTACTGGCTGCAGAGGTAATAACAGGGCAGAGAAACAAACCTACCTCTCTCCTGACATTCTAATGTAAACACACAGTTGTAATGAACAGGATTTGAGTGCGCAGAACGAGCCTGGCCATGATTTAATGGACGTAAAAACGGCACAAAAACAATGTCATGAAACTGGACAATTTGGAATGGAGTGTTTTTTGAGGCTCAGAGGGAGAGGACCGGCGTTAGACTACAGAATATATACACATTTGCAAACTGGCTAGCAAATGATCAGAGTTGCTTTTGAATACAACACCACATGACAATCCACAATAGCAGCAGGTACATCAGTGCCCAAAAGGGACTTCAGACTATTCCGAACGGCCCAAATACTTCGGTAGTTTGCGTTTGTAACCGACAAAAACACTTTGTGCCGCAGGCCGTCTCCCTCTCCCCATGTGTGCCAGCGCCACCATTTGTTCGCTTGATAATGTTCCAGCCCAGCATTGTCAGATGTGCCGACCATTTCTGAGGACAACGCTGATGCAATAACTCCAGTAAAAGGGCACCAGGACGCCCCCTGCTGGCGCACTGAGCGACGCAACAGAAACGAGGCTGAAGTGCGACATGAACAGATCTATTAGTGAAGGCAAACGAGTGAGGTGAAGGTGTATGGACATTAAAAACATGGGAACAAGCGTTTTGAGCTGTAGAGAGACTAAACTACACACGAGTAATCAAATAGGGCATGTTTATGACAAAAGACCAAGTGTGCCTTTGGTCCAGGTATTGGACTGTAACAATAAGATCATCATCATTTTACATTTTGTTCATTGTAAATCACAATAGAACATTCCATATTGTGATTTGGACACTTTTTGACAAAGTCTGACTAGCAATTTAAAAAGGCGCACACAAATTTTTATTACAATTCACAAATAATAGTGTCCAAAATATATATTCTAAGATTGCAATATGGCTGTTTATTACTGCGACATCGATATTATTGCAATCTTTTCCAACATCTATTATTAGTAATAGAATGGTCCATTGACTTCTTGACTCTGTAACAAGCTGCAGATTTTCTTCAAATAATCACACTATGTGCAGGGATGTGGGCGGGGACAGGGGGTAGATGAAAACAGGAATTTTCTGAGCACTGGAGCCACAAACATACAGGAATCAATCACAATACACAATGATAATAATAATAATAATAATGAGGAAACACTGTTGTAACAAGGTGAAAACATCATTAAACTGGATTTTGCAGAATATGTCCCCCAAAACTTGATGTAGTCAAGGAAACTGAATTGGCTTGTCCCGTTTTAACGAAATGTAACTACTTGTGTCCTAATGGCGAATTGAGATTTGAGCAAAGATCAGAAGCGTTTAGTGCGATTGTGAGGTGGCTCCGTGTAATCGTGAGCTTGGGCGGCTGACAGTCGGCTGACAGGGCCTAATCAGACCCTGGTCACAGTCCTCAGCCTTCACAGAGAAGAGGAGAGGAGAGGAGAGCAGGCTAATTAACACCACGGAGGAGAGGGGAGGATGGACCGCTCCAGACGCCCAGGGAACACAGCACGCCTGAGGAGAGCGCAGTGTGGAGGCAAGGCACTTCAACAGGTGCAGAGGCACAACACGATGAATGCCATTATGGAAATGTGAAAACAGTAGGGACGCAACAGTGACCGACATATTGTGATATCGAACCGTCAAAAGTCTAATATGTCACAATATAGTCAAATTACAAGCTCCTTTGCACTGTTTTGATGCAGACAGCTAAAAAAATATAGAAGGGACTACAAAGACCATGATCCTTTGCTTCACGTCAACGCAGAAAACACAAAGACAAAACGGTTAAAAAGAGCTTTTATATGTAATACTTTAGAATGTGAGAAAAGCTTGTCGTGATAGTAAATTTGATATATTGCCACACTTTTATAGCAAAAATAAATGAGAAAATGTGTAGCTTTGTCAGTCGAGGATGGAGAAAAATATTGGCTGCATTTTAAAGATCAGTGCAGAAGAAGATTCTGGAGTACACAGTCATTATGAGCAGTTCCATGGAGACGAGCAGGTGACGCCTCCAGGGTAACAGGTGTGTTCTTAGCAATGAAAACATCTCAAATTGAATCAAAGCAAGATTCAAGACTGCGTTCATGTGGTCTTTGGGTTTCTGAATTTGCATTCATGTGCTTTTATCTGGAAGCGTCAGGATTTTAATGTCATCAGTTTAACAGAGCTAACAGTAAGATAGGATATTTATCATTTTTACTTCAGCTAGCTAACGTTACATTGAAAAGAAATGACACAAAAGTTTTCTCCTGCAAATCTGTTCGTCTTATGAAAGAAACGACAGTAAACCCCTGAATGATGTAACGTTTGGTCAAAGAGCTCAAATATTTACGTTAATTTTTTGTCCTGAAGACTTTATTATAAGGACAGCTGTAGCATGAAATTGGGAGAGACATCAAGCCAGGGGTGTCCAAACGTTTTTTCAGGGAGGGCCGCATTTTGAAACTTATACGGAGCAGAGGGCCACAGACAACCAGACAATAAAGTGAATCATTCGAAATGTTGCATTCGACATTGTTTGGATGGGCCGCCACACCTCAAGACTTGGAACATTAATATTAGATTGGTATAACATCAGAATGCTTGAAGTTTTCAGATTTTACATTAAAAAGTAGTACTTTTTGCTGTTTGGACCAACTTAGCAGGAAGAACAAAAATGTTGGTCCGAGGGCCCATTTGGCCCGCCGGGCTGTAGTTTGGACATGCTGCAATTAAGCAAATAATTGGGGCCAGAGAATCGAACGCCATGAAACCGCAGTGGCAGCAAACACACGTGTGCAACTCGTTAACGCGCTAGCAAAAAAACCCAAATCACAGAGCTCAGAGCACAAGAGAGAAAGAGGACAGACAAAGACACAAGGGGAAGACGCATAGTTCCAAGTAACACGTTCCCTGGGTTTGTCCAAGGTCTTTGTCAAATGTGGGCCATTTTTTAAATTAGTAACTTTCTTTGTCTAATATCAGTCCAGATTGTTGGTGCAGTTTGTGTCCATGGCATTTTTTGGATGGAAAAACATTTCCTGAAGACGCACTCGAGTGCAGCAACAGTGCACCCTTTAAATAGTGCCAAAAAAAACAAAAAAAAAAAAAAACTGATGCTGTAATAATGTAATCTTGCATTTGTTTTTGTTTGTCGCCTCTGAGAAGACAAAAGGGAGCAGCAAAAAATGTCTGAACCATGCCATGTCTAAAGGTCTAAATGATTACCAAAGTTTCCCAGTTCAACTTCGCAGAAACCTTTGATTGATATTGAGCTAAATGAGCAAAACAAAAACAAACAAACGTGTTACAATCTTCACGCCCATCAAACCTGAAGAACCACGGCAGAACTCTACTCTAAATCTTGGAACGCTCTTACAGTTCCAGAGCACACTGGCACTCGGGCTGCGACAGAACGGTGACTCACTGCTTCCCGGTCAGTGGCTCCGAGCGAGTGATGCGTTTGGAAAGACCTGCGTCGGGTTTACGGCGCACGTCTGGCAGTTCATCACAACAACAACGACAACAACGACAACAACCACCGAACATCACAGAACGCTCTTACCAAATGAAGCATGTCGTAAATAGAATCCGCAGAACGCTTCCGGTCTTTCCCCCAACTTAAGATAGACATTGCAGGTTGGAAAAGTTGACGACCGGCGAAGAGATGTCAGAAAAACCCAAAATCTTCAGCGCATTGACGATCTGAGAATGGAAAGAGCAGCTTCTTCTACCCCCCGTTCTCCGATTTTGCAAAAGGTAAAACTTGGCGTCTGCAGAGGTGTGAAGATGTCCGAAAGTGGTGGAAGAGATGGGCTCCAAAGTGAGGAGGAGGAGAGAAAAAAGGAGAAAGAGAAGACACAGAGAGATAGCGAAAGGGGGAGGGTGGTGGAGAAGGATTGGCTGATCGAGCGACGCAGCAGCAGAATTGAAATGCACCACTTGAGCGACGGCCAGAGGAATAGAGAGGGGAGAGATGGGATGAAGGGAGGAGGAAGACGAGCGGGACGTTAGTGCTTTGTGGATCTTTCATTCCGCACGTTTAAGATGAGTTATGATGTGCCTGCAGAGAGTGAGTGCGTCAGGGCTCTCTCCGTGTACTGTACAGTAAAAAGGTGGATGAAAAGGGGAAACGAAGGTGAAGAAGTGTCTTGCCCTCGGACACAACGGTCGAGATTTGAACCGACAACTCCAGCGCCGCAAATGCCCTGGTTTAGTTCACTGATGCAAAAGGAAAATCCCCCACGAAACGGCATACATGCTTTTTCTTAAAGGGGACATATTCTGCTAAAGCTTTAATGAGCTTAAGCCCTGCGTTTCCTCGTCATTATTTTACTCTCAGTTGTATTGTGATTGAGTCCTGCAGGTTTGAGTTCATCCTAAAGGGTTTAGAAAAGTCCTGTTTTCACCTCCCACCTATCCCCGCCCACATCCCTGTACTTAGTTGTGATTGTTAGAAAAAAAGAAAAGTCAGTGTTAAATGTAGAGTTCTAAAAAAAAATAATAATAATAAAGAGAAAAAAAATCTGCTGCTTGTTAGAGGCGGGGCTTATCAGTTCTGCTGTATTAAACTGGAAGTCAATGGACCCGTTTCTATTACTAAGACGTTTTAGATCAATATGGCAAAATGATGATCTACTTCAACACTAAGTAGCTGGAAAAAGCAGAATGTCTTCTTTAACATCTAAATTCAGTTAAATGGATTTATGGATAAAATAATCAGCCTAATGTGAACAATTAGACTGACCCTGGACAAAGCATGACTTTATTTACTATCATCTAATTACATCTGACACAGTTCTCCTCACACAGTATTGACCTTGTCATTGGACAAACGGCTACAGTATTGACCCTTTGCACACGTCGTCACGCTCAGAGGAACGCCCACTCTGCCATGACGGCAATACCTGTGCGCGTAAAGGTGTAGAAAGTCTTGAGAACCTAAGCTAAATTTTCATTGATTTTACTTGTAAAATGGTGATAATGCATGTTGTGCGGTTGGGCTGCGCTCAGAGGCAAGGTTCTGTGAACCAATGTAGCTTTTGATCTTATATGTCCTGTTGATGAAGACAGAAGACGATGGGTAGCGGCAATAAATCGTAAAAAATTGGAAACCCTCCAAGTACAGCACGGATTTACAGTGAGCACTTTTTACAAGGTAAGTCTCAAATGTATGACATTTCACATAACGCCGGGGCCATTGTTTCGTTGTAGTTTTTTATGCGTGGCACGTCTTTAGCCCATCTATTTACAGGGTGCCAAGTGACTGAATATGTACAATGTACATAAAATTACTAATTGATGATTCTGATGAGGATGATTGTGTTATTCCATTATGAGGAATCTCCATCCCTCCACTGTAACAGCAACGGACTGAGTCCCAGTGAACGGCCGTTGATCCAGCAGTGAAAAACTGGTAGGTCGTCCAGGGACAGATGGCTACGCTTTTAAATCTTGCTCCAGTGTAAGGGGACACATTGTTTATGCAAACATAATGGTACTAAATTGTGGGGGGTTGAATCCGGGTAAAGTTGGCAATTTTATTAAATCTGTGATTATATGGATGGAGAACGAGAAGGTACGGGTCAGTTTTTTAAGATAGCGATATTAAACTTTCTCCAAATATCGCGCTTTTGTGAATGCTTAAAAGATGACTTACTTCCACTGACAACCGACTACTGAACATGCCCTAGAAGAAGCCATGTGCTTAGTTGGCAAAAATAATTGCGATCGCTGTAAAGTTTTGGTCAGTTTTTGCGCTCTCTGCAATGCTTCATTCACTGGCACTCTTGCAGTCCAGCATGGCCCACCTGTGCATGTGATCATTGTATGTGACGTAGATGCAAAGGGTCAATAATTTTTACTGCTTAAGCGTGTCAACAGTTCATGTGTAATGTAATAAGACCTAAAGGCTTGATCACCCCAAAAATTTATTTTTACAGCAATCCTTTTCCCAGTTAGGACACTTGATTTGATACACACCAAGAATAGAAGAATACACTTAGGACGATTGTCCTAATCCAACTAATGTGATGATTCTTCAGACAAATTACTGGATTATTTAGGTGAAGATTCAGTTTACCAGTAAACACGTTTTAAAAACATTCAACATTCTCAGGCAGCGTTATGAAAAAAGACACAAATCTGAACTTTAGCGACATAACGCTAATACAAGCTGCAACAGGGTCAAACTACACGCTTTTAGACAGAATAAATCACATTCATTCGAATGAAGTCGCCACAGTAAAAACAATAAATAGATGCTAGTGTAGGGCGGCGCAGACAAATGGCAGTTGCTTTATTACTCATTCTAGGCAACATGTAAATGAACATGATAAAGTTACGAATGCTCAATCTCAACCTCCATTTCAGGGGCGCAGAAAAGCCCAGAAGGTGAGAAAGCTCTCGTCGTTTGTGTTCACATATTCACCAATTATACATAATAATCTTCTTTACCTTCTATCCAGAGTCTAGCACAAGTGTGGGGTGCCTTATTTGCTTATACTTATTAGATTGAAGTCTGTTCCCCCTCTGTTCCTTTTCTGTTCGTCTCTGTTCCCTCCTGTGTTCCTCTCTGTTCCTCTTATATCTCCTCGTTTCCTCTTCGTTTCACCTCTCTTGTTCTTCTGTTCCTCCTCTGTTCCTCTCTCTGTTCCTCCTCTGTTCCTCTTGTTCTCCTCTTTGTTCGCTCTCTCTGGTTCCTCCTCTGTTTCCTATCCTCTGTTTACTCTTCTGTTCCCACCTCTGTGCTCCCGTTTCCCTCCTCGCTTACTCCGTTAACGTCTCTAGCACTGAGGCTCCTTGTGGCTGCAGAATTGACTTACAAAGCTGCTTATAACAGTCTCTCAATGGCTTAGACAAAGTACATCTTGTGATCATGTTAGGGTGCCATAAGTGAATCATCTCACAGATTCTGAGGAACCTCAAGGGCCTGGCCTCTCGCTCGAGTGCCGAGTCAGGACTAAACATGGGGAATCTGCGTTTCGGTTTTGTGCCGCTAAAGAAAGACCAAACAAAGAAAGACAGTCACAGTCAGTGAATGACACTTAAAATAAATGTAATTTAGCCTATTTAAACTCCTGCCTGGACCTGGGAGTGTAACAACGCAATATGTCTGGGTGAAGTAGGGAAATGGTGCAACCGTGCTCATTGCGTTTTGAGAGACTGTGTAGTTCTACCTGTCATATGCACTTTAAGGACTCGGAAATAGTAATACTTATGTAATTTAATCTAATATAGAGAACTCTGCCACGCCCACACATATTTTTTTATTCATTGGTGTTATTGCTAAGTTTGTTGAGTTATTGTTTGTCTGTGTATATGTTTTTTGTGCCCGTGTATGTTATTAAATATTACGAATTAATAAATAAATAATTCCTAATATTACTAGGTTATAAACCATGATTATAGTTGCAATTTGTATTGTTTCATTTGATTATATTTTATAATTTCTCAAGGCTGTGGGGGGCGTGGATACATTTTTTATCTCCCAAGGGGGGCGTGCCAGAAAGAGAAGCTCTATTCTATTCCAATCAAACCATTTGAATGAAGGAGCCATCTCTCATGCGACACCTCCACCTGATTTCTTGGCGCTTTGTACGCTTGCATAAACATTCAACCCACCTTTGATAATCAGGATCTTTGAAGACCATTTAAACAGCTGGTTGCCATGCAGACCTGGTTAGACGCATATTAACACCCGGGCTCATGTGTTAAGCGTGGCATTATGTAAACAGGTACGGAGCACAACATTCAGCCGCCCCAGTGGCAGATGGCGTGCGAGGCAAACTGTTGTTAAGTGCTGCATGCGGGGGAGATGTGAAGGACAAGGCAGACACTGCCAACGAATCAAGCGCTCACAAATGCCACAATGGACAGCCGGCTTTATGTATCATAGCATAGGTAATGAAAAATGATGTTGATCTGCAGAGTAGTGGAATATAAGTATTATATTCACAAAATGATGTTTGGTATAAAATGTGTGTCGCTGCGAGTTGTGGCTAAAGCTCGAGTGAAGAAGAAACTACTTCAGGTTTATCTTCAGCTTTTTCTGCATTTATTGCACTTCTTTGCAAAGCTGCGTTTTAATGTTTTTTTTAATGTAATGCATCAGGTTTGGCTAAAGTTGCATGCATTATGCTCTGGAAATATAATACTTTGGTCTTAACAAAGCGAATGTCATGTGTTGATAGAAAACAGCTGATGCTAACGTGCGCTAGCTTGGTTTCGCTAAGTGTGTGGGCTCAACACTGGAAATACAGCTGTTTATTACATCATTATTTGGTGAAAGTATCATTTTCTGTTTCTATCATGTTGTATGAATAGTGAGCACAGTCATAAATGCACTTTAGTATTAGATTTACGTACCTTTATGCGATTTCCTGTGTATTGTATTATGTCTCGTCTGATTATGTCTGCTGTGTGTGCTTTGTACTGTTTGTTTACACTGTTGTATCTGCTTTTACCCCGTCCCATGGAACTACGGATGGAAATTAGCTTTGAGATTAATCCAGTGTATTTAAAGCATTCGTTGTTCATAAATAAATGCTGTCCCATTCAAACACACTAACTAAACTAAAAGTCCAAAATGCGCAATACAATACAAATGACTCACTAAGTAGGTAAACCAACCATTTTAGAAGATCAAAAGAAGCAATCAACAATTTAGCCTCCATTTTCACTTGGCACAAATTTCATACCTCGAAAAAAGAAGAACAAAAAAAAAACAAAAAACACTCACCTTTCTGCACTCGTCAAAGTCGCTGAAAAGTTCAGAGTCATCATCGAGACTGTCACCAGAGCTTTCCAAGAAAAGGCCCACGCCGTCATCCAAGATCTCCTCTGAAATCAGGAGGGATGTTTTCTTTCAATTACAAATCCACCCAAGCCAACAGAAGTTATGCTGCTAATTTTCCACACATCTGCACCTTAACTAATATTTTCTGGCGTGTTGTCATCCGAACTGCAGAAATATTGCTTCCAATTTCTTCCCTAATTTTGCAATACATTATAATTTTTTTTAAATGTGCCCATTTTATGCAAGTAAGACTATTGTAAAATTCAGACTATAAGCCTCTATTTTGTTCACACGCTTGATAACCTGCGACCTATACAACAATGTTTCAATTTTTACAGACTAATGGCCTCTAGGGGCACTCTAGCAGGATGTGAGGAAAGGCAGACACAGGTAAACAGAGAAATCAAGGACGGAGGGGAACGCAGGGACTGATAAGTTGTGTTCTCTGTATGTTAAACTTCAAAATGTTGTGCGTTTTATTACAACCCAGATGATATTCTCTGAGAAATTAGTCTAATGAGGAACTGAATTTAGACGCGGCTAAACGCAAAGATACATAAGCACAGACACACGGATACAGCTGTCAGCATTTTATAACCCGCCCCGCAATGAAATGAGAATTTCTTGGCCCGCCCCAACACCACACGGGTTAAAAGACAACCCGTGTATCACTACCTGTACCATCTTTCTGTGGCACCGGCGGCTTGGACAAGTGCGGTCTATATATGTACATTAATTATAATTTGATGTTGGGCAAGGATAAACCACAAAATTAGAACAAAATAATGAAAGATTATTAAGATGGAGCAGTGCAAGAAACAAAATTTAATATTGTTACCATAAATCTTTTGTCACTTGTAAACATACTCACAGTGGGAAGAGGAACCAAAACTTTGACTCAAGTCACTAGTATAGTGTACAGTGTGACAGCCTGAGTAGGAGTTAAAGTATGCAGTCCGATAACTACTCCATAAAGCACAAATCTGTAATGTAAATGTAAGTAAGTAAATGCAACTGAGCACTACCCTGACACCTAACCCTACCTCTGAAGGTTCTGAATGTTCGTCATCAGATAGATCAGCTCAGATCATCAGCTAGAAGATTTGCTGATCTCGACTTGAGTGTGAACACCATGGTCCCCTCACTCACCTTGGCTCTGTGAGAATATGTCGGTGTAGAGGTCATCCTCAGCCCCAGAGCGCCGCGGGGGCAGGAAGCAGAGCTGCTTCCGGTCTACAGGGGGCAGTGTGCTGACGGTCAGAGACAGGGAGGCCTGGGAGAACGCTGCTTTCATGTCAGAGAAGTTCAGACAGGGGGCGTCTTTCTCGTTCAGCTGCAGGATCTCGTCTCCGGCATTCAGACCTGATGGGAAATATTTATAATTTTAACTACTTTTATTATGTTTATCAATTATAAACGTAAGACAAACTGGCTGATCCTTTCACTCATAAAAAGGCGGTGGCCAGGTCAAACCTTGCCCAAGTGCATACTGGTTGTTCACCATTGCCTCCTTTAGTCACAGTACATTTGTCAGCAACAAGACGTGGATCCATGATCTTGTTTTGAAGGTCTCAACAAAATAAGTCTTTGGCCTCAAGTCCTAATCAAGTCCCAAGTCAATGTCCAGTCATACTTTTTTTTTGCATCTATATGATGTGTGACCAGTGTGGGAACAGAACAGCTCATCCATTTTTTTTTAAAAAGGAGAAGCATCAAGTCGTCTCAGGTCACAGGGCTTAAAGTCTAAGTCTGATGTTGGGTCACTGCCATTCAAGTCCAGGTCAAGTCCCAAGTCTTAGTTTCACCAAGTCAATCATCCCAATAGGGACAAGTCTGACTCAGGTCCAAGCCACGACTTACAAGTCCACACCTCTGGCAAATACTTATTCTAATAATAAGGAATATTCAACAAATCACTGATCAAAAATGTTATAGAATTTAAAAAGCGGAAATATATGAAATTGACTTTTAAACTTGCTTGACTTTTCCCTCATCATTATTTTACTCAGAGTTGCGTCTCATGTTTGAACAAGTCTGGTTGTGCATTTGAGGCTCGAGTGTTCAGAAAATGTCACCTACCTCCTACACTTCCCCCACATCCCTCTATTTAGCTGTTAGACTCAGTAAAAAAATAAAGTCACTAAAATAAAATGCAAATGACTGCTTGTTGCGTTCAAATTCCACTTATGAAGAGGCTTATCAGTTCTGCAGTTTTGAACAGGACGTCAATGGACCCAAGTCTACTATTCCTACTTTTTAAAGTAAATATCTGAAAAAGTACAAGGTCTTTTTATCTTTTAATATTTACTCCTCACTTTAAAGTTGTGTATTGGATCATTTCAGGAGGTCTGATTTCCTCACACCTGAAACGGAACAAATCCCATTTCTTTCAGACTCTGAACTCTGCTCCAAACATCTCAAACCCGATGAGTCATCTCCCACATGATATCTACTCCTGGTTCTCCACGCAGGTTTATGTAACCGACTAAAATCCTGCTACACTTTCAGGTGTGCACGTTGTCAACTATTTTTAAAAGAGCCGGGTGGGCGAAGAGAGTTTGATTGACACTTCTAATATTGACTTATTAATAGCGTCGTCAATCTATTCAATTACAGTCATCTATTGTAGCCTAATTATTGTAATAACTAACCAACTAACTAACTGTGCAGACCTCATCGTTACATTTGAAAGTATAGAGAGCTTATGTGTAGTAAGGGCGGGCAATAGACTAATAGACTAATAAATAAACAGCAGAAATATCCTTCTTTTAATGGTTATTATAATGAGAGCGAGCGAGGGGAGATTATGGTACAGATACAGACGCTAAAGTGAAAGTAGCGCACAATAAATACAGGTTTTGGATGAAAATGTACTTGAACAGTAAAAAGTAAGTATTTCACACGGATTGAAAACTATTAAAAGTGTTAAATGTGGTGATTTTGATAAAGACTTGTGCTGATCCTTGCTCAACAGCAGCCGTTCCAATCAAATCAATAACTATTCTTGTGGATTTCCTGTATGTATTTTAGTGGGCTCAAAGCTTGAACTCCAAAGCTTGACGCAGGATGTCACCATGAGCATGCCAAACACAACGCCTTCCACGCGCTCGTGTTCAAGGCCACTGTGCAATACAGTGTGGCATTACACAAACGCAACCTTGCACGGTTTGTAGGTGTAAATATTTAACAGTGCGTGTCATTTTCAGCCTGTCCATCATTGTAATGCGTTCTAGACTCGGTGCCCTTGAACACTTCTGCTTCATATTCTCAGTTCTCAGGCACTTTTTAATCTGTATTTTTTCTGGGTTTTTTGTCCCGTAGGCGTTATTGGACCTCTAAGAGAGTGTAGAGTGAAAGGGGGGTGAGAGAGGGAAGGACATTCAGAAAATAAATCCCTAAACACTGTGGCCGGCTGAACGTGGAGCCTGGCTTATGTGTTATCCACTCAGCCACCAAGCTGCACCCTTTCTAATATACTATTTCAATGCCACAAAAGAGTGCTCAATGCAGTACATTTGTAAAGTAAAGGTTTAAAAAGGTATATTTCTATTAAAGCTGGGGTACCGGATTGTCAAAGCACAAAATGTATCAAGTAAAAGTATGAAGTATTATTCAACTTGTTCTTGGCACTCTTTGGCACATTTTTATTATTTACACACATTCATTTTTGAGCATGTGAACGACTTTAAAAAGGGATTTTTCCAGACAGTAAAGTGAAACTGGAGTGGACCACCCGAGCGCAGCCAATCAGAGCACTGCTTTCGAGAGGAAGTACTTTATTTTTTCCGACTGTGAGATTCAAAATGCTGTCGCGAGGCTGGAATAGTTCAAGTGAAAAACCCACAAAATCTGGGACAAAAATCGACATGAATGACTTTACAGTAGAACGCTCATCAAGCCATGGTTTTTGACAGGTTTTCATAATGTTTCTAATTATTGCTTGGTTTGTTGGGAATATTTATTATAGTTTTACATCAGTCAAGTGGCAGTTTGAAAAGGACTAAAGTAGCAGCATAAAAACTGTCATCCAAAATACAGACAATTTACAAACAATGGGCAATTTCATTAAATTGACGGATTAAACGCTAATTTGACAAAATGAAGGTGTCATTTATATTTATTCATAAAACCAAAAACGATTGTGTAAATTAGACACGTTTTGCCCTTTGTTTACAATATGGTTGCTTGGTAAGAAGAATCAAGAAGTCAAATTATAAACTTCACACAAAAAAGTAAAAAGAAACTTGGTCCAATCAAATGTGAAATGAGTCTACCCTGTCAACTGCACTTTTGTGAAGTCCGTTTACCTCTCATATTTGAAATAAATAAGTTCCCATATGTATGCAATGGTCTGGTTCCATCAGATTTTTGTAATTTATTCATGCTCTTGAACAAACATGAAACACTTTAATCCAAAGTGGGTGAGGTTCGGAGTGACTTTCTGGCGTACAGCGCACAGTGTGGATGATAGTTTGGGAGTGTTGGCTGATGTGCAGACCTTTGGCGAAGGCGAGCCCTCCAGCCTTGACGTCGGTGATGTAGAGCTGCTGCACTGCGTCCTCCTCCACCACAGAGATGGAGAAACCTGGAGGAGGAGAGCACGTTACATAAGACCTGGAACAGAGCGACAGAAGAAAGCGAGGACACTGACGACTTCGGGTCAAGAACAGCAGCGAGCCGACGTGACACAAACATACACAAGTCAATACTTCTGTTTACTCTGCTTTTCACGCAGGTCAGAAGGTTCTGTTCAGCTTCCATTTCTACATTCCAGATGGAGCGCAGGAGAAAATATCATCCTGTGTGATTGAAAAGTACTAGAATATATATTTAGCAATATAGTAAAACAAGACCAAATTCTTATATTCCTGATAAGTTTCATTACGTCTTGTCTCACATAAATAGAACAAACTGTGACCTTCTGAACAGTTTTACAATGGTCTCTGATGTTTACGTGAACTCGTACTACACCACATGGTCACAATAATGTTGAACATGACATTATATTCTTTATTATCATTATGGTTTCGAATTTCGAATAGAGTAGCGAGCCTAATGCTTAGTGTAGAAATGACGTGGTTACCATGTAACTGCTCGTCTCCATGAAGATAGATTTTTCGGAGGACTATTGCCAGAGGGGCCGGACTACAAACTGCACCACAATTGTATTATTTATATTTCAAATATCCATAAACAACTCGCAATGGTACTATTCAACAACAAACTGAAGTAAATAAAAAACTATATTACGTGTCACATAAAAGCAGGACAACAGCAGGACTAGGAAAAGACCAACCCCGTGTCAAAGACCAGACTTGATCTAGAGCAGTTCAGAGCAGCAGATCTAGACCTGGTCCTGAACCAAGACATCAGGCTTGAACAACATCTTGAACCAGGACTAGACCACAGAACCTGGAACAGGACTAGACCAAAGAATCTGAACCAAGACTAGACCACAGAACCTGATCCAGGACTAGAGGACAAATTCAGCTGACTAAGCAATATGGCCCATTTTACCATACGGGGCCAGATTTGGCCCGTTTTATAATTTCTTGAATCCACTTTTATATGGGACATTGTGCATTATTTCATTCATTTAATTCTCAACCCGATTTAATTCAGTTTTTAAAATAGAAACATTTGAAGTTTTATGCAAAATTTTCAGTAAAATCTAGTTAAAACATTTATATGTCCCAAATATGGCCACATAAAACTTAAAATGTTAAATAAAAACAAACATTTAATTTATATGAAAACTTTGTATGTTGAAAGAAATTATTTCATAGTAAAATACACCAAAAATGTCAAATGTATAGCTCTTAAGTTGAACCGTTACAGATAAGGTTTTGACTTACCATATCCGATCATACAGGACTCGTCTCTGTCAAACTGGATGACTTTGGTTATTTTGGAGCAGATCTCGATTTCTTTGTAAAGCTGTGGAGAACAAAAGGAAGTCATTATATAAAGCACTCAATAATAATCACAGGCTGGATTCACTGCAGTGGGTGTTGCATGACAGCCGGCAGGCAAACCCGTTCATTTGCAGTATTTTGGAACTTGTGAAGACGATAAAAATACACCGGATTTCATTATTATTATTATTACAACTCTCCAGGGATCAATCCATACGCAGCCTCCACAGGAAACAGTATTATTATTATTAGAGATAAAACACAGTACTATAAATAATTAATAAGGTATTGTGCTGTAATGGCGCCGTGATCAGAAGGCTATTGTTCAAATGTTGTTTACAGTGTGCTTTGTAAAATGTTGAGGCACTTACGAGGTCGCACACGTCCTCCTCCGGTTTGGGGATGTAGAATTGCACTTGACTTTCAATGAGGAACTTGAGACGCAAATAGTGCTTGGTGGGATCGAGGTGATGGGCCTGTGTGGACATGAGAGGAACTTTTCAAAATGACTTCATATACGCAGCCCCGTGCACATAACACTGGTGACAAAAGTAGAGGTAAAGAGTGGCATGCGTCAGGAAACTATGGAAATATCATGAAATTAAATCTGGTGATACAGTATCGATAATGTGGGTTCCTTTATCGATATATTGCCATGAGTATTTGTTTGTGCATATTTTACAACCGTTTTACTTTAGAGAAAGGAAACATGTTTATGCAATACATTTGACAAATTCACTGTTTTGATGAATAAAATGAGTGCGTTTCATTTCGAGTTTAGGCAGCTCATGGTTTAACAAAGTAATGCTGTCATTAAAATGTATGTGTGTTTTAAAAACAAATTTTATATATCGAGAGATATCTCACTCACTCACTCACTCACTCACTCACACACTGTTCAATATATTGATTATCACATACGTATTGTGAATCGTATCAAATCGTGAGGGAGACTCTTTAACAATATGGGATCAAACTTTCCTATGGCATCTCCATGGAGACGAGCAGGCTTGCTCCGTTTTCATAGAATCTTCTCGTGAAAACACAAGGATTCCTAACTTGTTTTAAGTCCTCAGTGTGGCTGCTTTGGCCTGGCACTACCGGCATTCAAGTTTCCAGTATCGATACTGGTATCGATACTGGTATCGACGCAGCGCTACTCTCACGCAGCTGGATTATTAAGACAAACATTGTCTGAGCTCTTGAACGGGGATGAGTCCGTCTACAGGAGGGAGGTGGACCGGCTGGTGTCCTGGTGCAGTGGTAACAACCTGGAGTTCAACGCCCAGAAGACAGTGGAGATGATCGTGGACTTCAGGAAAGGTACAGCCCCCCAGCCCCCCTCACCATGACAGACTCCCCCATCACCACCGTGGACTCCTTCCGCTTCCTTGGCACCACCATCACCCAGGACCTAAAGTGGAAGCCCACCATCAGCTCCCTCATCAAGAAGGCCCAGAAGAGGATGTACTTCCTGCGGCAGCTGAGGAAAGCCAAGCTGCCAGTGCTGATGATGGTGCAGTTCTACACGGCCATCATTGAGTCCATCCTCACCTCCTCCATCACCGTGTGGTACGCTGGAGCCACAGCCAGGGACAAACAGAGACTACAGCGCCCTCTGCTGGAGCCACAGCCAGGGACAAACAGAGACTACAGCGCCCTCTGCTGGAGCCACAGCCAGGGACAAACAGAGACTACAGCGCCCTCTGCTGGAGCCACAGCCAGGGACAAACAGACTACAGCGCCCTCTGCTGGAGCCACAGCCAGGGACAAACAGAGACTACAGCGCCCTCTGCTGGAGCCACAGCCAGGGACAAACAGACTACAGCGCCCTCTGCTGGAGCCACAGCCAGGGACAAACAGACTACAGCGCCTCTGCTGGAGCCACAGCCAGGACAAACAGAGACTACAGCGCATTGTGCGTTCTGCTGAGAAGGTGATCGGCTGCAGACTTCCATCTCTGCAGGACCTGTCCGTCTCCAGGGCTCTGGGACGAGCAGGTCGGATCACAGCTGACCCTTTTCACCCTGGACATGGTCTGTTTGAACCACTCCCCTCAGGCAGGAGGCTACGGTCCATCCGGACCAGAACCTCCCGCCACAAGAATAGTTTCTTTCCCTCTGCTGTTGGACTCAGGAACACTTCTTAAACTCCTCCCACTTTAACTGCAACTATTCAGCACTCACTGCACTGTCACTTCCGCACTACAAATGTAATTCTTGTGTACATAGTAATGCCTATTTTTATTATTATTTTATACTATAGTAATTTTAAATTGTTTCTTAATGCATTCCCTTTGGATTGAATATATGTATTTTTTATTATTGATCAGTGTTTTATGTTGCACCTTAATGAGACAAGTTCCTATGTTTGTGAATTTTGTTCATTGACAATGACAATAAACCCTTTCTGATTCTGATTCTCACAGTATCAAAATTAAGCTTCCATACTTTGCATAATTCGATGTCATTGCTCATCTTTCTAGCAGTACTGCAGTGTTACCTTGCATATATTCTCCAGCAGACACAATGCTGAGTCCCCAGGCTGGATGATGGTTAGCACAGGCTGGTCGTTGGGCAGACACACCCACGAGGGAGTGAGGTGGTCGGGCACCCACATGTCGCTCTCCGTGCTGGGGCATGGAAGACTTTTCAGTGTGCCCTCCTCACTTTTCTGAAATTAAAATAGATGCATTGCAAAACGAGCCATTTGATTTCACACATATGTTTGTTGAAGGACTGGTTTTCTTACAGAATGTTCCTTGGCATGGTCCATATAAACATCATCTCCAGGGGTTTTTGCTGTTTCCTCGCCATCAGCAAAGACCTGCAGGGGGAGACATACGATAGGTTTTACTGTATGGCTGTGGAGATATTAACAATATTCAAATCCTCTCAATAATTATAATTAATCAGATTTTTCATATGCAATAACATTTTACACACCTTCAAACCATACATTTCAATATTATTTTGTGGACAAAATATCACTTATTTTTATGCAATGAAACCCCAACAGATATTGTGAGTAGCGGCGTTTGGCACGGCGGCGACGCATTGCTCTTTGTGTTAAACGTTAATGGCTAAAGGCACCGCAACTGTTTGAGGAAAAGCTGCATTTCTATTACAACTACTTAGCAGCTGAAACAGCACACACACATTAGGCATCACTTAGTAACCCTTAACGCAGAAAGGTAACCAACATTTTACCCAATTTACTGGAGCATTTAATTTGCCTTGTCCAATTGTTATACTTGTAATACACAGTTGCACCACCAGAGAGCATGCAAGTGTCCTTTTACAACTATGACGCCTCTGAGGGAAAACTCCAGTTTATCTAGACTGAGCAAACCTGAGACACTGCAGCACATATGCACTACGGTATGCCAAGATTTTCAGTTAATCAATAATCGTGATAATTCAGGTAATAATATAATCGTAACATCGTTCATTTCAGTTCAAACTATTGTCCAAAAAGGTCAAACTATGTAGTCCTTTTTTTTTATCTGGCCGTTTGTGACAGTGTCAATCCTTTTTCATTCAATTTGGTTGAGTGCCAATATTACGATTATGATGATTATGATTGGCTTGGATCACAAACATATCTGCAGTGTGTACCTGGTTGATGGTGGGGTGGGCTTTTGTTTTCTTCTTTGAGGTAGTGTCCAGACCCCACAGGGAGGAGAACCTGCTTTTGCGTTTGCTACATGAGCGCGACATGGCCTGGGTCCGGCGCCGCACTCCGCTTTCTGTGCGAGCGGCAACCTGGAAAAACACAACAGATTTGAGGCTAAAGTAGGGCCGCCACCTGGAAGAACGCAGCAGATTTTAGGCTAAAGTAGGGCCGCCACCTGGAAGAACGCAGCAGATTTTAGGCTAAAGTAGGGCCGCAACCTGGAAGAACACAACAGATTTGAGGCTAAAGTAGGGCCGCCACCTGGAAGAACGCAGCAGATTTGAGGCTAAGGTAGGGCCGCAACCTGGAAGAACACAACATATTTGAGGGTAAAGTAGGGCCGCAATCTAGAACAACACAGCAGATTTGAGGCTAAGGTAGGTCCGCAACATTGACGAACGCTGCAGATTTAAGGCTAAAGTAGGGCCGCAACCTGGAAGAACACAGCAGATTTAATGCTAAAGTAGGGCCGCAATCTAGAACAACACAGTAGATTTGAGGCAAAAGTAGGGCCGCAACTGAAAACTCTTTTAGTAGTCAACTTGTCAAATAGTCTTTTCATCTCATCGTCAAAGTCAATTATTTCTACAAATTGCTGATTATCTTTTTGGCAGTTTGATTTAATAACGCCTTTGTCTTTGTCGTGTGTTCTAAAGTCTGCACAGCCCAGACAACAATTATGTAACAGTCAACTTCAATTCTAGTAGTCAATTCATCATGATTATTCCACTTTATTATTCCCGTATTTATTATTTATTATCTGATTGAGCTTGGCTTGGACTACTTTTCATGCATCATAACGCAACAATATCCATTTACTTACAAGTGCCAACATGCCTTCTCCCATATAACAAGTCGAGGGTAAAAAAGACATAGTAAATTATCCTCATAAATAATGTAATAGTGAGTTTAGTATTGTTGTGATGCCTCCTTCACACAGACACTGGTATTTTTGAAGACGCTGTGGAATACTTCAGCTTTCCAAGTCTAATCAAACAGAAAAATACATTTACAAAACATACTGTACATATTGAAGAATTATTTTTTTATTTGACTCCTTCCTTTGTTCAACAGAAAACCAGATATTTTTTTTAATCTAGTCCATAATCAGAAGACATTAGATATTAGAGGGCGTCTGAACATTGACCCAGGATTTACTGGTAATGTGTGCTTTCTAACATTAAGAAAAACATAACTAGAATATCATTTCCTTTCCTTTCCTCTTCCTCACATAACTCTTATCTGGCCCATTCCAAAAATAAAAAGCGCTCCACGTCCTCCTCCTCCTCCTCCTCCTCCCCCCTCTCGCCGACAGCCGCTCGAACGCCCACCGGCTGCCTGTGCGTCGGCGGAGCGGGCACACCGGACATCAATAGTCCACAAAGACCAGTCCAAAAATCAAAATGGATGTGTTCCTGTTCTACCGGTGCCTTTATCTTTTTTTTTTTTTTTTTTTTTTTTTAGGACGGGACTCGATGCAAGCTGTGGGAGGCCTCGCGAAACAAGGGCCCGTGAACAAGGGCCCCGGTGTCGTGCGCACGCCTCGGATCCAGAACAACAGGACGTCTCGGAAAACCTGCTCTGACATTGCGCGCTTTCAATTGGGAGAATCGACTGTTCTCCCGGTCTCCAATACACGCAGCTGTGCAAGTGTGTGCTGCAAGGGGTCAGTGCGGGGTTATGTTGGCCTTGGTTGCTATGGGTTACAGAGAAGGGTGTCTTAAGGATTCAAAAGGAAGCACATGCATTACTTGTATCGTTACTATTGGCGTTTAAGCATGCTTTGGAGCACCTCTGCTTTGGCGTCTCATGTTTTAGATTATGTGTCTACAGAAAGCACGCATTACTTTATATCAGTCAGGCATTTCACATGTCAGGAAATGAGTTAGAGCTCTATCTACTGACAACAGAGGGAATTACAATGGCTAGAGTACTATGCATGCACACAGTTGTAATGAACAGAAACGCTCGGAAGAAGTGTGGCAATGATTTATGGACTTAGGAAAAGCTCAGAGATCTTTTTTGCTGTTTCTGTCACGTCACTAACCTGGAAAATTCAGAAGAGTGTTTTTTGAGGCTCAGAGGGAGAGGATTGTGTGAATGAAACTAATTACAACTGGATGTTTCTGATGAGAAAACAGCCTCAACAATGGCTAAAAAAGATGACACACACAGGATACATATTATACGAAATGATTTGATTATTGGGTTGTGACAGAGTTCCTGAACTTGTGCTAGAGGGACCCCTAGTGGCATCAGAAGTAAAGATGCATTAGTCATGATTTCATGCCAACATGTTTAAGTATCCTTTAAAAGATCAGGCCATCTCTGGGGTGTAACAATGAGAAGGATATAAAACGTATCAAATTTATTAATAAACACATTTTGTAATTATACTGCATATTGGTAAAGTACTATATATATATTTTTTGGTCTGTACAGCTTGTTTCACAGGCGGGTGCAACTTCTGTGTTGTGAATTGAACATGATGTTGTATTGTGAAAAAAACAAATTTAAGTGAAACCATGTTTGTAGTTAACATTTTTCTATTTTTGATTGTTAATTTTACTAGCAAGGAGATGTTATTATTCCACTTTGAATCCTTAATTTATGCATCATTGTGTAAATGATGGTGTGCTTCACTTTGGCCCGATCACCCATGAAAAGGAGGTTTCCATCTCAATGGGATTTTTAAACCGGTTCACTAAAAAGGTTAATAAATACATTCATTGTAAAGCGCATGGATTTGATCAGATTTTATGTCCCAGTAAACAGTAAGTGAGCCATGCATTTTACACATCCAAAACCACCTTTGCAGATTTATTTTATTTTTATTTTTTCTGATCCCATGTTGTTGCTCCTGGCAAATTGGGAGGGCATTTAATTAAACAAAACAAAAATAAAACACTTATTTTGCCCCAAACAAGAAATACTGAGGTAGTTATAAAATGAGTGTTTCACAAAAAATAAAAAATGTATAAACATTTTACCATATTTTTTAAAATGCTATTAACAAATTAAACTCACTAAATTTAAACCAAACTTTAAAAAAAATGTAAATAAAAAATTATAACACTTTAAAATAAAGTTCCTTAATGAACCATTTATAAAAGGTGTTAATAAGCACTATTTGTTTGTTTATAAGCCCTTATAAAAAGGCATTCACTAGCATTGATCACTTGTTTATAAGAGAATGAATAAGCTGCTGATTAAACATTTTGAATGTGGTTTAGTAACACACATTTATAAAGGTCTTATAAACCATCTACAAATGCTAGTAATTGCCTGAGTGCTTATTAACGCCTTATAGTTTACAAAAGGAGTCTTATTTTAGCGTTAAGAATAAAGTGGCATAACCTGTAACACCGCGCTCTGCAGGGGAAACGTGTCAAACGGTCAACATGTAAACAATGCCCCACTCTCCATTAGCCCTGAGCTGCAGGTGTGTGTTGTCATATTCACCAGTGCGTGGAAGGAAGAGACTGAGAAGATCCCCAGGCGGCCCATCGCCAGCTTGGTGGGCCGGGACGCGAAGGCCAGGAGGCGCTTGGGGTTGGGCAGCTCTCCTCCCTGCAGACTGGCCAGGTAACACCGAAACCTGAACAAGTCCATGTGAAACTGCTCCAGATTCTGCTCCCACAAGAAAATCTGGAACAAAACAAAAAAACGCGTTTAAACCTACGTTTTTGTTTTCCTACGACCAAAGTGCCGCTAGTTCGAGTCCCGTTTGGCTGTTTACTGGGCCAGTGGAGCAGGACATTGTGGTTATTCAGTGGGCCGTCTCCTCTGTCACGGTCCTGCGCTGGTGTTTAGAGGGTACAGAGAGGCGGAGAGAAAGGGACCGCGATAGAAGGGGGTCGGTGGCGTTGCCAAGTTGCAGGGAGATGAGGGGGAAAACAATAGTGTGCATTCCGCTGGCCGATACAACCCCGAGCCCGTCCAAGACCTCGGCCCAGGAGGAGCTTTCAAACAGGGCACAATGTGAAACCTGACGCTGCCAAAGTGAGCCGCGCCAAAGGGGTCTGCCTAAATGCGAGCGCACAAAAGGGGTTTGATCGGTTTCTCCCTGAACGCTTGGGTTGAAGGGAGAAAGTAGTGCAATTAGTACAAAAGCTGAAGCATGTTGGTTACATACTAGCTAGTACAACAATCACTGACATCGGAAAACCTTCTTCTAAGTGAAGTTCTATATGTACATGTGCAGTTTATAAAAGCAGTCCCACAGCGGGATTCAGAAAAGTCTCGCAACCGTTTAGTAACACTCTAGTATCTTTACAGGAAAGGACAAACATGGAGATTTGGAATTTTTGGTTAGTTTGCTCTCTGAACATATGAACTTTGGCATGAAAACAACTAAATCTGCTTCTAAAAAGGTGTTTTAGTATTTCATTGAATTCATTTCATCCATAGATTTCACTGGGACGTTTAAGTTCAAAGGCCGTTTTCTCCGAATGCATCTTCCTCCCACAGAGACAAAGATCAGCTCTTAAAGTACTGTAACTCCTACACACGCCAAACTTTACATTCTTGAACTGAACAACATTTTGACTGATCGTGCCGAAGGATTTGTTCATATCTACTTCCAAGCCTGATTTATTAAAGTGTTTTATTAAACTCCAAAAATTAAAAACACACATTTTCTGTCAAATCTAGTTATTCAAAATCCACTCTTAAAATGCTTTTTTCATTTTGCTGACAAATTCAATACAAAACATTTTGGCTGTCAATTTTACAGATTTATTTGTCCCAAATATGTGCATTTGGGGATATTTTTACATGCATAATGGCCTATTCATCTGCAAATTGAGGCGCGTCCGCCTGTCCGTCCGAGGGAGTCGGATCTCTCCTTCACTGTGGAACTCCTACAGGTTTCTACTTTTTCCCAAAGAGGTTTGGTAGTTTTTCCTGGCCGAAGAAGGAGGGTCTAAGGACAGGGGAGCTTGGGAACATCTGTCTAAGGACACGAGATGATGGGACATTTCCAAGTCCCTATGAACATTGTTTATTTTGTTTTCCACTGTAGCCCCTCGAGGCAACTACTGTTGTGATTTTGGGCGTTACAAAAATAAATTGAATTGAATTATTTTATGTGAAAACATTACAAGATGTAAAACTTGCAATAATTTTTTTCCTCACATTTATTTAAGTAAATTACAGAAAAGGTTTCCATTCGTATCTCAAAATTTTTGATGTTTTCCTTTTCACGTGCTGTATCTTGCCTTTTGCCAGCAAGCTGAATTCTCTTGATTTTTGTGAGTCTGCACCAGTGGTAAATGGGCCAATCACATGGCATTTGGGGTCTACAGGTGGGACTGGAACCAATCAGAGCAGCATTGGGGTTTAGGTGGAAGTCAAAACAACCGAACCACAACAAACATTGTGGCGCCGTGAATATTCCAGTTCCTGTTCATAGAGTGACATTGGCTAGTGAGGGTCCAGTGAGGGTCCAGAGGGGGTCCCGGTGGGGGTCCAGTGGGGGTCTAGTGAGGTTACCTGGTCCAGAATGGTCTTCCTCTTCTTGCTGTCGGTAACCGCGGACAGCTGCATGTCTCCCATCTTCTTCATCTTCTCGTCCATGTCGATCTTCTGCTCCAGCCTCTTGATCTCGGTGCGGAGCAGGCGGACCGTGTCCTCTCGGTGGTGCTGCCGAGCGACCGCCGTGGCACAGGCCGAGTGGATGGCAGTGATCCAGTTCTCCAGCTCGGTCTGACTGCACGTCTGAGGAGAGGCAAAGTCCATTTCATTTATACAGTCGAGACCTTTAACAAGCTGCTGGTGAAATGGCCCAAATGTGACTGGAGGCATCAGATCGAAATACTAATGATCGAAGTCTTGGTAACGTCAAAGAAGATGCTGTTTAGAGGGATTGGAAAGCCAGATATTTGGCTTCTCTATTTAAAGGATGGAAAAATGAAATAAAAAGGAATTTTCAAGCTTCAACATTTTATTCTCAAATGATTTACAAAAAGTGCCATTTGTGGTTAAGTTTGTAATTTATTTGTAGATGCAATGAAAAACTATCGTGGAGTCAACATTTCTGAAGTTTTTGTCTAGTAAAACCTAAAAATCTAATTTTCACCTTAATCTAAAAATACCAAATGTCTATTATCACTCCTTTAAAGTACACAAAACAAATGGTAGTAGTAGTAAATGTGTGAAGGGTGGCTCTGGTGTCACTCACATGTCTGAGTGGTTTTCACTGGCCAAAACCACCTTGATTTGTCCCATTTTTTGATATTCTGAAGTGAATCCCCTTTCTCTTTTTTGTTCCCAAACTTTTAAATGGTCCATATAAAGTGAGCCACATGAAGCGGAAAGTGTGGCAGACGGACTTTTTGTGACTTTTGTGTTTCATATTGAATGCGCTCTTCATGATAACGGCATCTGAACGAGATGAATGTGGACTGTGGATGTAAAGATGAGACTTCACCTGGAAGAGGAAGGCGTCTCCCAGGGAGTTGCTGAGGCAGAAGACAAAGTCCTTCTTGGGGTGCTCTGGGACGGCCTGGACGATGCTGTTCTCTGCCCACACCGCGTGTTTGGGGACACTGGTGTGGTCGATGCCGGAGCGGTCATCAGTCTCATAGAAAAAGAGTGTGCAGCCTGAGGAAAGCAAACAGACGTTATAGAACAGCAGTGATGAGACGGAGACGCTTCTCAAGCAAGGGAATCCTGCTCTCCAGTGGCCAAGTCATGAAGTGCAAGATCAAGAGGGTGTTCTAAGTAACACTGATAAAACAAGTCCACTCGATGATAGGATGACCACCATAATCCTTATTGGCAGAATTAACTGTCAATGTAAGGGATTATCAGGGGTCTAAAGTATTTTTGTTTGTTTCTCAATAGTGGTTGGGTGAACTGAAGAAAGTCTGAAATATGCTGATAATGTTAGAGAGGCATTTAGTTTTAGTGATTTACTTTAATGAGGTGACAAAAAAGCTGCGAGTGGCAGCTTGGTTAGCTTCTGGTGAAGGTGTTGGATTACCATCTGATAACGTCAGACAGGTTTGACCACATGGTTACAAGCTCAACCTAGGGATGGTCCCAAATGGATTTTTTGAGCCGATACCAATATGCAACATGTGGCTTGATGCTGTGGTTTTCTGTTAATACGAATATTTAGAGTCTAAAATCTACAGCAAGTTGAAGTAAATATCACAAATTGACCTTTCACTTCAGTGAAAAATAACTAAATATATGAAGATAGTCATATTTTAACATATTTGCTCCTCGGTTTCATTTGTGCCCTCGAGTCTGTTCAAAAAGACCAATCTGATGCACTGAGGACACAGACTGGGGCAGAGCAGAAAACATAGGTGCCAAATATCGGCAGAATGTTTCGATATCTGCCGATACCTGTGAAATGCCTTCAGATATCGGCCGATACAGAAGCTGGAACAAATCTCTGGCCCATCACTCGCTCAAACGGTCAACATAAATGAGAACCCTGAACAGGCCTGCAGGTGGGACACCGGCCTGCAGGTGGGACACCGGCCTGCAGGTGGGACACCGGCCTGCAGGTGGGACACCGGCCTGCAGGTGGGACACCGGCCTGCAGGTGGGACACCGGCCTGCAGGTGGGACACCGGCCTGCAGGTGGGACACCGGCCTGCAGGTGGGACACACACCTTTCAGAGAAACCCAGTAGCTCTTCCACTTGCGCCTGGTGGCTGACTCCACTTTCTTATTCTTCTTGTGCACCAGGAAGTTCTTGACGGCCAGCCTGCCGGCCTTGCGCACCATGCCTTGTGCCGTGGACAGCAGTGGGCCGGACTGGTAGGCGGAGCTCAGGGTGCTCTGCTCGTCGCTCAGGGCGCCCTCCTCCGGGCTCTCAGCTTGGCACGAGCTCATCTGAAGCTCCTGACGGAAGTTCTCGTAGACGCCCTGAACGCAGTCGCCCCCTGCTGGCCCGCCGCCGCTGCTGCTGCCACTGTCGCTGCCGGCGAACAGGCCCCGCCCCCCGCTGGAGCCCATGGAAAAGGAGGCGGACATGGTCTTGTAGCGGCGCGGCTGATGCTCCGAGTCCGGCGTGAGCCCATCGATGCCGCTGTCGTCATGCTCGCTGCCCTCGCCGGCCGTGACGTCCTGCGACAAACGAGACGAGGAACGACGTTTACACCGAGTGAAGCCTAAAACACTGCTAGAGAACACTGTGTAGAAGTGCGTGTAGAAGTGCGTGTAGAAGTGCGTGTAGAAGTGCGTGTAGAAGTGCGTGTAGAAGTGCGTGGTGGTGCTCCTGCAGCATGTAACAGTGCAGTCCCATCACACCAGGAGCAGACGAGGAGAGGCATTCAACTGCACCGGGTCAGAAACAGACAGGGGAATATTAGACCCTCTAGAATGTTTGCCCCTCTAACACATGTTGTGTTGTGTTGTTTTGATCCTCAAGTGAAGGTAAAAACAACCAGAGCTTCAGTGTGTTTATTTGTGAGTTTGGTTGTTTGTGCACGTAAACAGAGTGACTAGTGCACTTGGAGTTCTCTGAAGGACCTTAAAGAGGCTAAAGTTTCTTGCCCAATGACACAACAGCAGCAAAAAGTCTGAGCAAGAACCTTTCTGAGATTAAGACGAGTTTTAGAAGACATCTAAACAACACACACACACAAAACACTGGGGTATAAGATGTGCAAGTCCTTCACTGCTCGACTGGCGCTCCATCGACCGCCGCATACCTTCATCTCGCCGATCGTGCCCTAGCCCCGCCTCCTCTTCAATCCCTCACTTTTCCTCTGCCATTTTTGTAGTTCCCGGGACAGGGCGACTCCGGACCACCACCAGAGACGGCTCCGCGCCCATGCTTTGTGCTCCTTCAGTCCCGAATCCATCCACTTTTCTCCGCTCTCCCCTCCTCTGGTGCGTGCCTACCCAGCCGATGGCACCGCCGCGTCTGCCCCGTCCTGCCCACACGGCCCAAAGCCTCCAGGGAGATGAGACGAGAGCGAAAGAGAGTGGGGAGGGGGGGGACAGTGCGACCTCCCTATCTGTATCCAATCACATGACCAAATCGCATGCGCTCCACTGCTCTTTTTCCACTGCAGTTTGTTGTCTTCCCCCCCTTCTTACAGTTTCTCTTCCCCGGAGCGCCCCATCCCATTATCATAACAAAAGGGTCCAGGCATTTCAAACGGGGGAGTCACAGTATAAAGCCATAGCACCCCCAGACTCCCGCCCCGGTCATCAAGCCTTCAGGACGGACAAGTCTATCAGGAAAGGACAGGCCGTTTTCTCCAGCACATTAAAAGCGACACATGGTAAAGTGTACCGAGTCGATGAAGACGAAGGACACATTTGTACACAGAATTTAAGGTAACGCTTTAGTTTAGGGGTCACGTATGAAAGGCTAACTAATAGTGAAAGGCGTAATAAGTCTGTTAAGTATTCATAAAGTACTTATTTGTGCCTTTTTGTTCATGTAATAAAGTAAAATCTGTTTTTTCCGAGTATAGATTTATTGTAAAAGCAGTCAGAATCAGACCGCTGTGTGTTGTCTGCATCTTATTATAGTGTTTTTTTCTCTCCACGATGCAGGAAGTGTGCCGTCAGTAGGGATGGGAATTGATAAGATATGGTTGATATTAACAAATAATGTGAGTCTTATTATGCATCTAGTTTTATCAGCCGGCATTGTGACTAAGCTAATTATTTGAATACATTTTGAAGGAAGTGTTGGCGACGTTACGACTGAAACTACAATGTAAAGCAACTCAATTTGAAGCTCAATTTTGGAGGCACAGGTGTAAACTTTGTCAAATTGCTTATCACATAGTTTTTCATAATGTACAATTTTCTTCCGATTTCTACTATTAATTAGTCTTCATTAGCATTATTATGATACAATGCTTTTGTACAGCGCTGCTACACAAGCGTCTGATCAGTGTCTCACAGTGGTTGGAAGACAACTGTGTCTTTAAATCATTCTAAAACAGTCCGTTTCTCTTCACGCCAAAAATCATCCGAAAACTTTCAGATATTTATAAATCAAAATCCAATTGAGCAAGTCAAATGTGGAGCAAGTCAAATATCTTGGAGTCATCCTAGACATCCATTTAAAATTTGAAGCACATTAAAAAAAATCTAAGGGGACTAATTTAAATTGCTTCCGGCTAATAAGATCTTGACTGTCCATTCGTGCTGCCAAATTGTCCCATGCAATGATCCTTTCCCACTACTCACACTGTATCACTGTGGGGGGCCAGGCAGTCGGCCATGAAAAGTGTAACCTCTCTTTACAAACAGGCTTTAAAAGTGACGGACAAAAGACAGATGAGATATCACTATTGCAAAATTATAGAAAATAAAATGGTCCAAGACTTAATAAATTGTGCTTAAGTACTCGTTCTTAAAATTGTATTTTAAATGTGTAAATAATCCCAGCGGTGTCACCACAAGGGGCACTGCAAACTGACTGTAGACCAGCTAAATGCAAGACCACTTTAGGTCAGAGCGTGTCCTCTGTAAAAGGCCCACAGATCTGGAACACTAAACCGGCCCAACTGAAAACCCTCACAGATCTGAACCAGTTTGACAGCAAACTGAAGCAGTGGCTGAAGTTCAATCAGGCCTGTGAACACTAAAGCCATTGTAAATGTGTCATTTTGTAAAAATGTCCCACTGTGCGGAATGTTGTATGTGTTATTGCATTTTGTCTGTTTTAATGTCAGGGACCAGCTCTGCCAATTAGCCTTTAATAGTTTGGACCATTCATTGAACAAAAATGCAGTTAATATATTTTACATTTTGCTAAAAATTATACACATTTTATCCCAGAATAGCTAATTTTGTAGATTTATAATTTTACTTCCTGTTTGTAATTGATGACATCACCCAGAAACCACTGGGCCAAAACTAATGTTGCTATTTTTTTAATTTGACAAATAAAAACATATGAGAGCATCTTTTATTGTAATATTGTTTAGCGGGTCAAAAAACGATGTTTCTTTTTGGTAAATTATGCGTAAACTTTGGACATGAACACTCATTCTGTGATTGTCTATTCCTGTTATTTTCTACAGATTTTTCCACTTCTCTCCACAAAAAAATAAATAAATGGAAAACTATATATATTACAAGAGTATAAATACACAATAAAAAGTCCAAAATGAGAAAATCACAAAAGCCTGTCATAACATTTTAATCACATGTATAATAAATATTAGCTTACACCTGAACAAACGCTAACTAGCATACCGATTACCACTTAGAGATTAATGTGTGGTCCTTAAACTAAAGTGGGGCCAAATTAATGTAGAAAATAAGGAAAAATGTTGCTCATGTTTCCACAATCCTGGGGCCCAATTAGAGAAGGCAACAGCAGAATGGGTTGAGGTTGGGCTAGTTCATTCCTGGGTCAATTAAACCAGGGGTGTCCAAACTTTTTTCACCGAGGGCCGCATTTTGAGTGTCCACAAGCTCCAAGAGCATTCATAAAAAAAAATACATTTCTATTTTATTAGATAATTTGACATATGCATTTGACATTGTTTGGATGAGACTCGAACCTTTAATAAGACTTGGAACAATTAATATTAGGTTGGTATAAGATCAAAATGCTTGAGTTTTTCCTATTTTACAGTAAAAAGTACTACTTTTTGTTTGTTTGGACCAACTTAGCAGGAAGCCTGAGGGCCAAAAAACATTAGGGCCGCATTTGGCCCGCGGCCACAGTTTGGACATGCCTGAATTAAACAAAAACAAAAGAATGCAAATGCACGCCAGGCCAACATATGGGTCTACTGTCTGGCATACCAGCAGCAACTGCACTTTAACCCCAGTCAGTTTGACAGGTCACAGATGTCACAAAGGAAGAGTTAGGAAAAAGATCAGGACAAAAACTGAATTCAGATTTTTTGTTTTAGGTGCATAAAATTCTACCCACATTTAGAAGCCAATTTTTTTCTAATTAATTAATTAATTAATTATTAATTAATAATTAATTAATAATAATAAAAAATTAAAAAACAACTTTCTGACATTAATTTGTCTAACACTCAATTTTGACATTTCAAGATGGCAAAGCATTGGAACAAATTATTTCACATTTAAAGTATAAAATGTTTTATATCGATTATTAAATATCGATAAAGTTAGATCTTGTTGGCAAAGAGCTATAAATATATTATCGGTATATAAATTAAAACAAATATTTGATCAAAGTCTGTTTTTTAAAACAAAAGGATTTTTTTTAACAGTATTATACAGCAAAAAAACTGGAAAAATTCCAGTGCGCTTGTTTATCAAACTTGCGCAGTATACAAACTGTGGACCCTCCCCCTCCCCCTCCCCCCTCCTGCTCCCCTCCCCCTCCCTCCTGCTCCCCCTCCCCTCAAAGAATAATGACGGCTCATGAATGTATTGATGCTAGCAGCAAATATAAAATAATTTTTACTTGGAGTTTAATCTAAACCTATCATCATTATGGCGGCCATAAAAGTGTTTTTATATCAATAAATAATTTATGTAACAACTATTATGGGTTTGGCTGTTCTGTGCATGTAGTGCAGCTCCGCAGATCGATTTAAATTATTCTATTCAAGATAAATGCTCTTTAAATTATGCATCATGTGGTAAAAGCAGCTTGAGGAACGATATGAGACTAATATATAATCGATGCTATCAAGAAAGCATTTTGTTAAGTGCAAACTAATAGAGAAGGTACTGACTCTTTTTGTCCAATCAGGTTCACTAAGAAACATGAGTTAACGACATTATCCCAGACAATTCGTGGTGCATAATCAAGAGGAAAACACAACTGCACTGAACTAAATGAAAACTGTTCTGTGTCACGGGGAAACCTTCGAGAGAAAGGTCAAAGTGGGCGGGGCTACGAGTTCAAACTAAAACGATGTTCCTGACTCATGACTCATGAGTTTTCTTTCAACATTTTGCTCAGAAACACATCGTTTAGTAGATGGTGACCACATTACCTGTATGGTCTGCGCCCTCCTGCCCTGCATGCTGGCACACATGGACACTTGGCGCTGCCGCCGTCCCTCCGACAGGCAGTGGGAGCGGCGGCACGGCAGCGTGTACGCACTGTAACCGGCCCCGTCCTCCTCTGAGGGCGACAGCATCTTCTCCTCCGGGGCCTCCCTCACTGTCGCCCTGCCCGACCCGTATCTTTTGCTTTTGGCCGGCCTGTGGGAGCTTGGTTTCTTTGCGTACAGCTCGTCCAGAGAGTTGGCCCTGTTATCGGCCGAATCCGGACTGGCTGGCGTACGGGCGTCACAGTGTGTGTAGTCCTCTTGGCTGGTTAGCTGTTCCTGGCTGAGATCGGAAAGCGAAAACTCCAAGCTATCGTCGCGCCACATGTCCGCCGACTTAGAGCGCTTTTTCTTGAAGTTTGCAGTCTCTTTGGCTTTTTGGAGATACTTCACCTCCGTCATGTACATATCCTCGTCCAGCCCTTCAACCATAGGCCCTGGCATCGTCGCGCGCATCTTCTCCGACGTGGCATTAGCCAAGTCGTTGTGGAAAGACATGGGGCGCAAGTTCATGGCGACGCGGTCCACCCAGATGGGGCTGCCGAAATCGGGGAGGAGGCTGGTCTCGTTGAAGGGTTCTAGCCCATGGTCGGCTAAGGACTGGGGCAGGCTCGGGGTGCTGCTGGAGCGCGTGCTAGTCTCGGAGTTGCGGTGCTCTATCTTGCCGGACGAGTTGTGCCGAGGGTTCCGCGACTGCTTGTGGCTGGGGGGCACGCGGAGGGAGCGAGACGTGTGCTTGCGGGACAGGTAGCCGCGCTGCTCGGTGCCGTAGAAGGCATGGTCCCCGTTTTGGCTCTCGGCATTTCCCATGGTTTAAAGCCTGAGAAAAGGGAGAAAAGAAAACGTATTGATTTTTCTGAGATCGATACAAGACGGAGGACATGCCACAGGCCGAGAGATCAAAATGACTAAACGGCAGCCGCCTACCTGCAGGACGGGAACGATTTGTGGGACATTTTGGTTGTCACTGAATCCTCAGACTGTCTGGCCAGGATCTGAAAAACAGTGGAGAAAAAAAATAAAGATTTGTTTGGTTTAACTAAAACTACTTTGAGTCAATGTTTTTTTAAATGATCTTGACACAAAAACAGCAAAGTGGATATGGAATGAACGAAGTGAAGGAAAGATTTGGACAGGAAGAAGGATGACTAATTTGTCACAATGTCTGATCTTCTACAACATTTACCAAGATTTTCTTTGAAGTAATTATTACCAAAGATTAAATAGTTGAGAGAAGAGCAGGATCTTTTGCAAGATAAAATTGCGACAAAACTGCAAAAATTGTGAAACATTTGCTCAACTCTGCCCACTTGCACTGCTTGTGAAACTACCGACTACCGTTTTAAAATAATGTTTGACTAATCACAATCAAACACTATTATTTGGGAAATATGAAAAATTAGGGGGGAAAACGTGATGAAAGACAATCCAAATCCTCTCTTTAGATGATGTGAACACTTAATTGATGCATTTTGTCCTAATATACATAATATTCTGCATTTTGACATCGTATGATCACAAACAGCTCCAAAACAGCCTCCAACCTCCCTGCCCTCGGGCACGGCACTCGCAGCCTACACGTGAGGGCACACAATCACACCATGAGAGAATGAACATGAGTTATTCAGCGGCTAACAGAAACAAGCCGTCCATGTTGTGTCCTCATTGTACTCTCAGGCAATAACTTCTGCAAGACAAAGGAGGTTTGCCCCACAGCCTGCTGCGAAAACCTGTCCTCAGTCCAGGGGCCCGCCGTAAAAGACCTGCTTTCAAGCCTGGGACCGTCAACAACTGGGGCAAATGATGAAGTAACTGCTTTGTATACGGCCTCCCTCCTGATGTGCGCCCCCCTGAGGAGAATATCGAGGAGCATGTGCGGGAATGAAGCCTTCTGTTGTGCTTTAAAAGTCGCCTTGAGGAGGAACAGGACAAGTACACTAAACACATACAGTAAAAACTAAATGTTGCAATAGTTGTCAATCTTCACGCTTTTTCAAAAGTCTGGTTTCAATGTGTTTTTGTCTTAAACTAAACCAAGATGCCGATTCAATTTGAGCATGATTCATTATGGATTTTAACTTCTAATATTTTAAAATGTAGAGATGTATTCTAATTTTTGGCAATATTAGGACAATATAATGGCCATCCAGCAGAAATATACTAAAATGTGCAAACCCTGCACCGATAAAAATAATCCAGACACAGGTCTTGGAGCAGATTATGATATTCACTAAACTTTGCTCAACTCTGAAGTATCTGCGGGACCCAGACAAGCCCCGGAGCCGATCGCCTCCATTTTTGGACCAAAGCGTCTACTTTAAAATGTACAGGCGTCCAACTTTACGATTATTGTGAGAAAAAAAACAACAATTTAACGATTATTAAGACTGTGACCAGCAGAGAAATCTTTCATTTTCTTTCATTCCCGTGGTCTGACATGTTACTGTTCCTCAAGTTTGTGACCAGATTTACACTTTCTGAAGCTAAATGTGACAAAAACAGTCAGATAAAATAACATTCTTTACATTTAGGTCTGTTTTTGGGCTATATATTGAACAAATATATAGCCCAATTTTTCTTCTAAAATTGTCACAATTATTATTTTTTTGTACTTACGATTATATTGTGACCTGAATAATTAAGATTATTGATTACCCTAATCTTGACAAATTCAACACATCTCACCTCTGTTCATTTGTTACCATTAACAATTACTGTATAATAAGCCGATTATACTTCTACTTTAGTCTACACTTGAAATCTATATAAAAATATCGTATTTAACGAGTAATTCACTAAAATAATTTATTAGCTTGGGCAGCGTGATATGTGGAAAGTAATGCACTAAGGAGGAAGCGGCGTTGTCAAAACTCTGATCCCGTTTGCCGAAACTTTGCGTTGGCTCAGATTCGCCTCTGGTTTGTGCCCACTCATCACCTTTTAGAGTTTCGCTGCAGTTAGATGGTGGTTCATTCATATTTCAGATCGCTCTGGACTAGATGTGAGCAGAAATACATAAACTGGAATTACACGCAAGTAGAAACAAAAAGTGCTGCTAAAAGCAAAGTGGTTTTTCAAAAGTTGGAATGCTCTGAAGCCAGAAATGGACCCGTGAGGAAGTAGGAAACATCTTCAGTCAGAAGGCAGTGAAATGCCAGATTTACACTGCAGATCAGCAACAAACATGGCACAACAAAAAGGTTTTGAATGTTCCTTGTAAAATGTGAATAAAATTTGCAATAAACCAATTCCAATACTAGACCTAGTAGGACTGAGACGAGACAATTCCCATAAAACGAGATTTAGATTGGGTCCACGAGGGTCCACGGGACGAGACGAGAAAACCAGACGAGAAATGTTTGGAAGAAACTGAGATTTCGACATATTGAGGTCAAGCAGCCTCATTAAACCAGCCAACTCAAAACTACTAATTCTTAATCTTCCATTCCATTCCCATCACTTTACTTTACAATGAGTTTTTGTTGAAAGTTTAATGGCCCCAGATGTCGTCCCTGGAGTACGACTAACAGTTGAGTTTGTTTAGTCCTAGCGGGATCTCCACAGTCCACAGGGGTCCGTAAATAAAGCATGCTGGAATCTGTGAGCCAAGGTTTGGAGATGAGCTCTGAGCTACATCGGGATGTTTCAAGTTTACAATGTACTTTAGGCTTATTTGGATTTTAATGCTTCGTGAAACTAGCTTCAATTTGTTTTTTTACTGCAAACAGGGGCAAGTAGGTAAAAATAAAAAGCTATTCGACTATCATTTAATCAGCACAGTCCCAGATTACGTAGCGTGGAATGCAGGGCTATAAATACATCATTCATAAGCATCTCGCTGTGGTTTACGGTCTTAATGAGGGAAAAAGAAATGATTCACGACTCACTAAAAGATAATTTACTTTCTTTATTAAAACATTTTATGACTTTGCGGCATTTGTAAATGTGTAAATTAGAGTTTTCATTGCCCAAATTTGTAGCATGTACCTCTAAACTGGAAGATATTAGGTTTTAGTACAAATGTCGCCAATTTTAAGCTTAGGCCTTTGTTAGAGGTAAAATGAGGATGAAAGTGGGGATGAACTCTTAGTAAACTGTCAGAGAAGCGACCTTAAACTACAACGGTGATGCAGCCGTGTTACCCACGGGCCATTCCGGAAGACGTTCTTGGCTTGTGGCGAAAACGATGAAAGCTAAACCACAATTTCCGAACAATAAGCACATTAAAAATAACAAAAAAAATAACACCATTTCAACTTCACACGCCATCCTTTTCCAGTTCCAACGTATCTTTCGGGATGGCACCTTTGCTCTTTACGCGTTTACCACCGCGCTGACGGACAGGAATGCGCTGCAGTCACTAGTTACAAGCTTCAACAGTGCCCCCTGTAATCCCAACGCTGTGAAGTCTGGATAATGACACAGGTAAGAGGCAGGAGAGGGGCCGAAGCACAACAACTGCAGATCGCATTTCTACAATATATTCCCGAGCAGACGCGTCACGACTCACGCAATTCTGCAACCGTACCCTTACAGTCGTTTTAAAAGCCAATGGAAAATCTGACTCCGCAAAACTTAAGTCAGTTATTAGAGGCATTTTATTAGTGCGGAGTTGATGAAGAGGGCTTTATGTGAGAGAGACTGCAGCAGAGGAGCCAGGAGTACCACGTTTTTTTGCGAAGAGAATGTGTAGCCCTAGAGACGGTGAATAGGAAACAGCTGGACAGAAGCGCTCGGGGAGATAATGGAGGCTGTAAGAGTCGAACAGTTTGTCTCCAAAGTGTGACAGCTCAACTCGTTTGGCTCAGATCGGGAGAAATGGTAGACGACCCAACGGCCGCTGACTGAGGTTGTTGGTTACCGTTTCTGTGGTGTCCTTGGGCAAGATGATCCGTACTGAGGAATGATGGCGCGTGAAGATAAGTTGTGATACGCGGTGTCAAGTAGGGCTGCGAGATGGATCATGATGGGATCGCAGTTTGAATGGTTATAATCGTCAAATTGTAAAGACCGCAATTATGTAAGTAATAATGAACATCATATCTTGCTGTATAAAACTTACAAAGCTGCTACGAAAATGTTCTCAAATGGTCATTGTAGCATTAAAACAGAAATCCAACTAAAACTAAATACAATTAGATATTAGGACTTATGATATGATCATTTCTTTCCAATAAAGACTTTTTAAATACATTAGCAACTGAATAAAAATGTTCAAGATTGAGTATACGCATTTACAAATAGTGTTATGGATACAAATCTGAAAGTGATTTTTTTTTTTTATTTTGATTTAATAATGCCACTGTCTGTCGTCGAGAAAGTGGGTTCAGAGTCTGTTTAGTCCAGGTTACAATTAATATCACTGCAGCCCTATTAGATACTGTATTTTTCCAAAATTGTTTAGCTTAATTCCTAGCTTAGTTTTCTCCAACATCAACTCACAATACTCTGTTCGCAGTATAAATGAATTGAAGCTACGGAGGCATTAACCATGTATAATATTAGGCAATTATTAATGCCCTCTAGGACTGGAAAAGAAAATCGAATTGCCATATCCGACAAACATTGAAATCGCCATTAGATTTACGATTTACAGTAAGTTTGAATGTTACAGTTCTGCTCTAGTCTGAGTGCATGTCTTGAAAATATTAAGATTTGAGAAAAGCCTAATACAAGAACAATTTACACTACTCTGATTGGTCTAAACTGCTCGTCACTCACGCATGACCGGGGCTGGCCAATAGGAGTCTGTGTTTGAAGACAGAACTGCGTTACAACACAAGCGTCACTATGAGACACTGGTCATGTGACGACCTTCTAAACTCTTCTCTTGCATAAGTGCGCCTCGCACCGTGACACAACAGTAACGGCAGGTACTTTTCAGCAGCTTCGGAATTCTGTGAGCAGCTGTTTTCCCCAGCTTGGTTTGTTTTGAAGACAGGCTGCGCCTGGGGACAGGAATTTTCATTGTTTCGTACACAGAGCGCTCAATATTCTGTCCCATCACAGGAACAGGTGAACCCTCCTCCCCCTCCCCCGTCCCAACAAGCCCGGCCACGCATTTGTCAAATATCAGCCAGGCAGTCAGGGGGCTGCAATAACACAGGGGCCCCAGAGCTCCCTGTCAAGGTGACATCAGAGGGGACGACAGTCCAAGTACAGGGCAGGAGCACACTCAAAACAGTGTCACGTCATCAGGGAATGGTGGCGTTAGAATAACCAATCAGAACACAGAAGACATTTAAACTGACCAATCGCATTGTACTGCTTTGTTGACATTCCATCCTTCTTTTATTTTTATAAAAAGGACATTTTCAACAAATCTTTGTAAAACATATTTTGAGAATCAAATGAAAGATGATTTTTTGGCCCCTAGTCTTTATTCACCATTTCATGGGAACGAGACCAGGGAATGACATGCAGCAAATTGTTGAGATTCATACTCACAACACTGCGGCCTGCTCCACACAGCAGGCACATGTGGCTGAATGGATAGCACAAGATAGCACAAGACTTGAAGTTTAATCTTATTTTTAATACGTTTTGCACAAATATAATGCATTTCGCCGTTAGACTTGAAATAGTCCACTTTAGTTTGCAAGCTAAGAATCAAATGGCTAATTCTGGAATTAATCTGAAATATACAAGTACACAATAAGTACAACTTTAACAGATCAATGAAAAATCTATGTCTATTTGCAAGCCTTAGATGTATGTTTTATCTGTGTTCAGAGCAGTTAATTGCCTGTATATGATTTAAAAATATATACAGGCAATTAACAGCTCTGAACACAGATAAAACGTACATCTAAGAGGACGACATGCCATCAATCACATCACAGCACTGTACTGTACTGCAGTATTTTCAGATTTCTTTCCAGTGTACTATAACTATTCAAAACAGTCCAGTACATTGGCTTGCCCATTCATTACCTCCCTGTCATCTCCCATAGCTCCAGGACCATTTCTCCCTCTCAGCTGCACCTTGCTCACTGTCACTCCTCCATTTCTCCATTACTCTGCCTGACACTGGCTGGAGTTATTTCCTAGCCACCTGGGCCTGGGTGCCTGGTTGATGGGGTCAGCAGGTCGGGCCCAGAGCCAGCTGTTCTCCACGACATGTAGTGAGGCCTGCACTGAATGAAAATGACCACAGCTGGGTCAGTGTGCACCTGTAGCAGAGACGGGTCTGTGCACCTTTTAAATGAAAAGTGCAGCTTATTAAGACTTGTCATGAGAAATGTACAGTATATGCACAGGATCTATGCATTTAGGGATGTAACAATATCCAAATCTCTCTGTGAGAAACCGTGACATGCAGCATCTCGCACGACGATCATTTAAAGTCGTTACAAGTATTTTGATGTTTATTTCCTTCTTTGGTGCGTCGCTGGTAGTGCAACTGTCCTGTCCAATAAAAAGCCAGAAAAATACAAATAAAACGAAAAAGTGGTTACGTCTTCATGTTTTCTGTACTGGAGCATGGTCTATGTAGTTCCAAAAATGAGATGTTTCCCCATGCGTTTAAAAAGGGCTCGGAGCAAGTTGTTACTCCTTGAGCAGCTGTAGTTCAAAGGCAGTGCTACGTGATGAAAAAATATTAGGTACAATTCCCATAAGTCACAAGGAAATGAATGTGTGGCAGCCAGGGGGCAAACCACTATCACGTTTAGGGACTGTCCGTTGTTCAGAAATATTGGACTGAAATTAACAATGCGCTGCAGGCTGTTTTTGACATCGCATCCCTCTCAACTTTAAGACTACGTATTTGGGCTTCAAAACTCCTGCCATGGACACAATAAATGGATACCTTTGGAGTATACTACTGGAAGCAGGGAAAAAAAGGAAAAAAAAGGCATCACAAGGAAATGGATGACACAAACTGCACCACGTTCAGAACTGGACTGACGTAGGACAGACTTCAGACAAATGCAAAAATACATTCACACTTAAAACTGGAAATGGAAAATTAGACGGACTTTGGACTAAATGTGTCGTCGTCGTCGTCGTCGTCCACTCTCTGGTCATGTTCTTATCTATTCCTATGATTTGAGTCCAATGAATGAATACATTGTGAGTCAAAATTGTAACTGAACTGCACAATGTATGCGAAATTATTAAAAATCTCATCTTGTCTCTGTTCTTGGGGACAGTCTGGAGTCCGGTCGGCCGTGTGGTAATTGTGTCTCGTCCTACAAAGTGTACAATAATGTATGCGTGTGGGAGCTTGAAATGTGACATATTGTAACAGAAATTGAGACTTTTGCTGATACAGTTCTCGTTACATCCTATTGACGCTGGCTAAATGTGTCATTTTAATGTAAAGCAAGGATTGTCAAGTGGTAAAATGTTACGTGTCGGGTGCCATAACCGATACAAACACTATTTCAAAGTAAATCTTAGAAAAGAGCCAAAACACATCAACCTAAAGCCAGCTATGAACCCAAATCCTGAGGCACCGCACTGGAAGAATGAGCCCCAAAAACATTTAAATACTGCATATACTTAATATTTCACTTTGCGGATCCCACGGTGGCCAGTGCATTCATATCGTCCCCTTCTAGGTAGTGTACGGAGCAGCAGCTGGGGATGTTTAGCTGGCTGCACCTCTGCTGCTGCCAAGTGCGTCTCTGGGCTGTCGCTGTGTGCAGAGGTCAGAGGTCACCCAGGCTGCTGCGGATCAGGCGCGTGGGGCTCCCCGTCAGCAGATGCTACAGATCGGAGGTCAACGCCGCTTTGGGCTGCCCTGGAGCTCCGAGGATATGGGTCAGGTTTACAGGGTGACGAACAAAAAGCTTCAATCTGGATCAAATATTGTCGTTTAGGACACACAAAAACGCCAACAGACATGATTTGCTCATATCTGGACCCAAGTCTAGCAAAGATAAGACTGACAACTTTACTGTAAAACCCAGTACCAGAACCAGTCCGTCAGGCATGGATCTGGCAATGACGACAATAATGTGAAAGATTCAAACTGGACGTCTCTAGTGAAACACAATCGGAAGCAGTCATTATACAAAAGTTAGGACTAGAGCTGAATGATTTTGGCCGACTAATTACAATTTCCAAACAAACTTGCAATTGTGATTACATTTGCAATTTATGGTTTTAATAGTTGGAATTCTGTTCAAACGTACATTTTTAAACGCTCAGGAGCATCAACATCTGAGAGAGACTAAATCTACAGGAGAAGACATGATCATTTAGAGTTGTAATTGTGTGTGTATATATTCTGATTCGTTTTAAATCAGATTTAGTAAATTTTTTATTCATCCTCAATAATTTTTTCAATTTTGCTATAATATTGTTGTTTTATGTTGCACCTCATCACGCAAGAAAGTTCCTAGTTTGTTTTTATTCACTGACAATCTCTTTTTTTTTTTTTTTTTAAATCTGAATTGTATTGTGACTGTAGTTGTGCCAGTGTTTTTGTAAGAAATTCAGAACGACTAAAGTATTCACAAAAAGCAACGAAACCACGCAAAAGAAATACACCAGTCTACTCAATTCACTGGTTTGACAAATACAGGATTTCTGTGCAATTGTGAGGTTCAGTATGTCATCGATCGTTTTAAAGGTAACAGACAATCCTCCGTCAGTAAAAGCGTGTGTTTGGAGCCGAGTTCTGAATTCAGCGGAAGAAAATTTGACAATTTGGAGGTAAAAAGTTCTGTAATGTGTGTTCAGGAAATCCGGTTTTATTTTATCAAAATCAAACAAAAATCGTGCTAACGCCTTACGAGAAACAAAACCGATTCGTATTTTCCAACAAAACGCTGAAATCTAACTGAATTACATCCCTGCGTGCCGTTTATTCAGATTTGGTACGAAGCGAAGCAAACAGCTGAGGAGGAAAGTCACAAGCTACGAAACAGAACAGAGAAGAGATATTTTGACAAATATTATAAAAAAAAGGGTGTCAACTTTTGAAACAGCCTAAAAAGTGACAGAGGGAAAGAAGCTCATATTTATTGCACCTTTGAAAATAATAAATGTAGATTCATTCATGTTGTGTTCCTTTGCCGTTTGTACAAAAAGTAATTTGCTGAAAAAGATGAATAAAATATCTATATACGAATAAGGTTTGGGGGAACTGTATGTATGAGTCCAACGAATACAATACAAGAAAACAGTAAATATATTTCGATTATTAATACTAAACATGATTTTCTTTTGTCGACTTGACGATCAACAAGCTCTTGAACATAAACAATACAGACTTTTCATTATTCAACACAAAAAGAAATGTCAAAATCTGTGTCTTGATGAATTGCGCACAACGCTAAAAAGTTTTTTAAAAAGCGACTAAAACCGTCTTCTGAGCAGGACATTTTGCATCGGCTGCATCTTTCAGAGCTCAGTGCAAAGTGTGGAGCGGAGGTGTTTGTTTGGCTGTCACGTTCTTTCACCTTAAACAATAGGACATTTGCTCGCAGAGTGTCAGAGGGAGGCGTGAGGGACACTTCCTCCTCGGAGCTCTGAAGTGCGACCACAGCTGTTACGGACAGAACTACAACAATGTTGGTCTGCTCCTGCGGCTCCACTCCAAGTGTTCCGCACAGTCACGCCAAAAGCTCGGAAAAGACGGTGACTTTTCCCTCTGTAAATCCTTATTACGGCGAGTTTGTAAGGAATTTTGCATTTGCGGCAGTCACGCGGTATTGAAAGCGAAAAGAATTACATTTATCGTCATTTAATCATCTCAATCCTTTGAAATTTGAATCCATTTATCCCCATAGCAACGCCATAACTAAATTCAGATGATTATTATGACTAGGGATGTCAAGATTATTGGGTTAAATCGATAATAGTGATTATTTAGATCACAATATAAATCGTAAAGACTAAAAAATTATAATTGTACACTAAATTAATATAAAATTAGTTCCTTTTTTGTTCAAATATAAAGAAATGTGACCATTTTAGAAGCAAATAAGTCCTTTCTGTTCAGCCTTTCCTCAGAAAAGTAAACTTAAAGTGCTCTTTTATTTTGCAGTCAAATTAATCATTCAGAAAGTTTGATTTCATAAAGCAGGTCACATAACGACGAGTGCTAATGTGTTAAGAAAACGAGGAGAGAAAATGTTGGACTTTTAAGTTGTTAACAATCTCACAATAACTGTAACTCGAAAAATGTTTTATCGTGACATCTCCAATTACGACAATCCAGCAGAAACGTCCTCAAATATGTCTGTACATTTCCTGGTTTAGGTCCAACAGTTTCCATCCTCGTTTGCAGCCTTTTTAAATAGTTACCGTACAGACAGTGCAACACAACACTCTTGATCTCCAACCAATGTGTTCAATCAAATCCAATATAGTCATCGGTTTAAAGTGCCATACAGAAGCCGCTCTGCCATGTGCTCTTGAATACTAGATGTTAATGTTGACAAGAGGTTAGTTTTGTAAAGTTTTTGCCTTTAAGTGGTGCCAGCGACTTGCCAGGTCCTGACCCAAAACCTCTGTCTTCTTGAAGCATCGTTCCTTTTAGTTTCTTCCTCAAAAACGGACCGCAGACACGCGACTGAAACCCATGAAATGCCGACATCTACCCCACAATATGAGCACAATGCTTTCTCTCATATTTTCTATCTAAATGGCTTTCAATATTAATTACAAAAAAAAAAAAAAAAGACTCAAACTTCGCTCTCTAAACTCTGAACTCTTCTTCAAGCCATATGTTTTTCCTGCACAGAGGATTGGCTGTGCACTTCCATTAAAAATACCCAAGCAGATCACTGATATAAGAATTTGACTAATTGTTTAAGCTTAACTACCTGCACCTCCCCTCAGTTGAGAAGCCATGCTCTTAGGCTGAAAAGAGCAGAAACAAAATAATGAGGCAAATTCATCCCGTTCCCGGTGTCGACATCCACGGCCGACCTTCTCACTCCTGCAACTGTCACCAATCTGAAAAGGTCTCCCCGGGCAGACCGAAAAACGCCAACGACGCGCTTCGCACTCCAGCATAAGTATTCTTTCAGTCCAACCAAGCAACCTGCACCCATAGCGCCTGACACTTTTACGATTTGATTCGTTTTGCTATGGAGGGGGGGGCAGAATGCACGGTCACGCGCAGGAGAACGTGTGCTTCGGCGTGATCTTTGGGGAGAGGGAGAGATCCACAGGGCTGACACGAGCTGACGCGGGCTGATGAGGTGATTTACGGCAGAAGAGAAATATGTGCGGAGCTAGAGGCGCAAAATGTGAAAATCATTACTCTGGCAATACATCAATGTTCACTGTTCTGTCAAAAGGCAAATTTAGGGGTTTCAGAATGCATAAACTTGATTGACAAAGTACCGTACAAGAGTGAACAAACAAATAGTTGGGCTCCGATCAAATGATTACGGTTAAAATTCTGAATTTCTCTGTTCATTACGGAGAGTGCTGTATGTTCAAACCCTGGGGCATATTAGGGTTGTCAAAAGTATCGAACAGTGAACAGTTTTAGGATGTTGTTGAGATTTAGCAGAACTAGTTTAGGATCATATTTAGCATTGAAAATGACCATAACGCCTGTGGTCTAACGTGGAATAGGTATCGAGAAGCGGGTCCATTCCTTAGTATCCAAATTTGAATAAAAAAAACATGAATATTTAGTATTGTGACAACAGCAGGTTTGATATGACAGCGTTTTCTCTAAGATGTGCAATTACATGCGACCCAAACAGTGAGGGCTTTTTGCTTGTCACAATCATCCAGCAGAAGAGTCAAATGAAATATCAGTATCACAGTAAGAATACAGTCCTACAAATCTGTCTTCATCAGCTAAACCCACAGTATAAACAGAATACATTTACATTTGAACTTAAATACTCTCACAAACCCAGCGCTATAGCTAAAGATTACTTGTTGAAATCTCAAAAATGATTCAGAATCGTTTTCTCTTTTTCATGCCTGATACCAGTGCAGTATGTCAATATTTTTGGCCATTGCGTAGGGCCGATTTTATTGAAATTCCCCCCAAAAAATATATGATTTACGATTACGACCGGTACCAACCGAAACAGTCTGTGCTTTTCACTGCTCTGCACTACACAAAACCTAACTGTGTGCTAACGGAGCCCCCTTCACATTTAAGAGTCAGAATAAAGCTCTATAAAAACATACGGTCAGCTCAAACTAAATATCGGCCGACGCTGGAGATTCAATCGATGGCTGATGCGCCGGCCGATATATCCGCAAAGCGACCGTGCACGTCGGACCATCTCCAGTGCAGCGTTACCATGTCTTCACAAGGCTCATTCTGTGCGCGGCTCCAGGCTGCGCTGAGGTCACGACCCCTGCTGTGCTTCACTAATGGAGCTCCTGTTAATGCCCATCAACACAAAAGGTCAAGGGTCAGCGGGCTCCTTCTCTGCTACACTAATGATTACATAATCAAACTGTAAAGAAAAGAAGATCACGTACAAGACAGAAAGTTCCATAATCACAAATGCTGCTTTTGTCAATGTGCATTTATAAAGTGGGTCAGGCCAACATTATATAAACACATTTTACATGATGCATTTCTTTAGATTTGCATGAAATAACTTGGAATCTAGGAGGGATAGACCTGAGGTGAGCCAAGGACAGGACTGGACACATTTGCATGGTAAAACAGGATTAGATGAACCTTGGGGATGTCATTAAAAGTCGTTCTGCATAATAAAAACAGTGAGGCTGATGGAGACTTGATGAGAACAGCTCCTTACAGCACACACACTTCTTTCACAGACTCTGCTTGTTTCAAACACACTAAAGCGTCAGGGATGTGATCCAAGCCCTCACTGAGCGCCTCTTTCACCTCACAGGCCTCTCCAAAGGAAAGTGTCTCCTGCAGGATGTGTCCTTCCACATGAGGACGCTCTGGGAAACACACCAGGCTACACCCAGAAGGGAATATGCATGTAACTACACTGCCGCAGTGGCGAGGTAAGGTATGAAAATGCTCAATCAAGCAGACCACACCTTTCCAATTTTGCTTGGTTCGTTTCCTTCTGGTCTTGCCTTGATTGTTTTTGTTTTAATTTTGAAAAATGAAATAATGTAAAGGAAACTCGAGCAGAACATGAAAACAGCTGCAAAAACTGCCAATTAACAAGAAAAACTCGCAGTCTATTCTCGCAAACAAGGGTATTCCAGAAATATGCTTTGAAAACTTAAACAACTGTTTGATGTTTAATTAACGGAGACACGGCGTGCAAAATGTATGTCTTACAAGAGCTTTTAACCATGCTATAATGGGTTTTCCTTTTCATTCTCACGACAATGTCTTTATTCTCTCGTAATCAAGACACTATTGCTCCGAAACAGTATAGAGCAGTGAGCATTTTGTTTAGTAAGCTGTTATAGAGTGATATTGCAATTTAAAAATGATCCTAAATTAAAATAAATAATCCATGGGTGTCATAGATGATAACTGCATACACAATGGCAGACAAAGCATAATAAAAATATGGGAAAATTGAACAAACAAATGTCAGTAACATCAGGAACGATTCATTTTGGAGAATTTCCAAACCAACAAACATTAATAAGAGTATAGGGCAGCCAGCGATTTATCAACCAATCCTGATTCGTCGACTACATAATTATTTATTTTTTTAAATTGTCGCATTTTGCTACTGTAATTGTTTTCACGCCAAAAGATCTTATATAACAAAGACAGTGACGTTATTGACTCAAAATGTCAAACAAATTATAAACCCTGTGTTTTTGTTCAATAAAACAGTTCATTGGTAAATATTCTCCAGCCAGAAGCCTTCAGTCACCATATTTCAACATGTACTTAATAGCGTCTCATTGTACAATAGAATAATAAGTGTTAGTGACAGCTCCATTATGTGGGATGAATGGGTCTGGTTCCCTCAGCAGCGGTCACTCCTGTCACAGAAGCGGCACGTTTGCTTCCAGGTCAGTGAGTGGGAAAACCAAAACATGGCTGCGGTCTGGCCTTCTTCCCTTCACGATCGACCACATGTTCAGACATAAGCCACAGCCCCGTCACAACAGATCTGGGTCAGCCTATTCCCAGCGTCTTCATATACAATCTTAATATGCACTGTTTCCAAATGCTTTCGGGCAGGCCGCGGAGCACGGGGCAAACGTGAAGTGACTGCGCATTCAGAGAGGCTGTGGTTTGAGTTGTAGTATTTTTGAGTTCATACATTTGAAAACCTCATTGGGATGTAAAAAAAAAAAACAGGGTGAATGTCTGAAACCTTTCCCAATAGGTTACTATACTTTATACAAAATACTTTTTGGAGGGCCAAGGCCTCTGGTCCGGAGGTGCACAACACGACACTGTAACAAAAGTTTGGGTCGCGCATAATATCCCCAACGCCGTTTCAAGTCGAGTTAATACAATAAAATAAATGCTGATTATTTTTGTGAGAAATAACATACAAAATGCTTTACCAACTTTGCTTTGTCAAAACCATCCAGAACCAAAATTAAACCAGGACTAGACTAGAACCAACTGGGTCTGAACCAGGACTAACTAAGACCGAAACCATTAATGCTAACCCAGAATTAAATCAGAAGATGATTTCATTTTTTTTTTTATAATTAAATCGCCTGGAGGGCCAGATTTGGCCCCTGGGCCTTATGTTGAATAGCCCTGCTATAGGCTGGAGTCGATCGAAGACATTTTTGGCTGACTAAAGATGTGCCCTTTGCGCCGATTAGTCAATTACGGGCCTTTTCCATTAGTACCTACTTGGCTCTACTCTACTCTACTTGGCGGGACTCACCCTGCTTTATAAAGGGAGTGAGGCGTAGTGCACTCAACATGATTACTAAGAGCCACATTTTGACCGTATCAGACCCAAAATGTACACAAATGGTCATAACTAGGGGTAGGTGATAATGATGTATACATTTATTGTTGCATTATCTCTAGAACCATTTCATAATACAATAGGGATTTGCTAAAGAGTTTCTGTAAATGTCTTATTGAGGTTCAACTATCGCACAAAATACAAATAAACCATAAGATTAACCACAGAAGTTCAGAAACATCCCTTTATACCCTTGTTGGGAAGTTTAAAACTATACATTTTAGTCTCTTTTTAAAAAGGTCATTTAATTAAAGACGATATGCTAAATTACAATATTGAGCAGATCTCCAAAACAACAATCGCGATTTTATCCATTTATAAATATATCTCCCACCTCTAATCATAAGATATCGTAAGTTTACTCAGTAACAACTTGGCATACATAAAAAAGTACCAAGAAACATTTAGAAATGTATATAAAAACAGCACCACAACAAAGTCTGGCACGTGCTGTCGTACAGATTTGTCCCATTTGTCGCCAGATTTGTCCATTTCCAAGTTCACTGTAAATGTTGTCATTTGTGTCCAGTCCTCGTGTGTCGGCTCCTTTTGTGTCATCCATTTTTGTGACCGTCTTCTTCCCAGCCGACAGAAAACCAGTCCAAAACATACTGTATCCATCTATTCATTTCATTTCATTTCAGGAGTTTCATGTCCCAGATGCATGGGCTTAAATTGAAGTGTGACCTTAACATTGGCCATGATTTCATCCAAAAGAAGCAAAACTGATGCCATTTGAAAACACCTCGGAATATACTCTATACACTCAACTTACACATTTTCCTTTTTATCGTTTTACTTCATAATAATGACATTCGGACGATGTGTGTTACAATAATGGTCCTGCTTTTTAGACTGGTTCTGGCCTTGGTTTAGTGCAGGGTTTATGCTAGTCGTTGATGAAGACCTGGTTTAGGTTTGTTTGAGCCCCTAGTTTGAGCCCCTAGTTTGAGCCCCTAGTTTGAGCCCCTAGTTTGAGCCCTGCCCATCAATCCAACAGAAAGGTAAGAAATCGTGTCATTAAATGTCTTAGTTGAGGTTCAACTTGTATCGAAATGACAGTAAAAAGACCCACAAAAGTGAAGAAATATCACTTTATCCTCTTGTTTGAAAGATTACAACTTAAAAAAAAAAAAAAAAAAAAACATTCTTCGCACCAACATTCACAGCATTAATCCATATTTGTCCATCTCCAGAATGGCCCGCCTCTAGAGCACACATTCATTCTGCACCGCTCGTTCCTGTGGTACCTCTGGGCAACACGTGCAGCTCCAGGTTCTACTCACCAGACTGGGCAGAAGCAGAGTCAGCGTGACCGCAGTGATGCACCGGCCGTTTATTTGCAACAAAGAAACTGCTACCTCCGCCGTTTGTCAGGTGAAGCTTTTAAGAGCCGTAGTAAGTAAAAAAAAAAAAAAAAAAAAAAGGCATCAAGAAACAAGACACTCCCTGGACGTTTGAGTTTAAAGTCAACACAGCTCAAAGCTGGTAGCATCTTCAAAAGTGTGTCATTTTTATAAGCTTTTAACTAACAAAAAAAAAAAAACTGAGAAAACGATTGTTTTTTGACAGACTAGTATTGTACTTGTCCAGTATAACAAAAACGACTTGATTTTCAGTGTGTACTTGCCATTTCATACGGCAACTTACTTGTCAGCAATTATTTTTTCAATTAGTCATGTACAGGTAGTGCAACAATTATTTATTTTGTACATTGAGACTTTTTAATACATTGACCGAATAAATATGGTGACTGAAGGCTTTTAGACAAATATTCAGGAATAAAATGTATTATTAATGAAAATTAGAAATGCTTTTGTCTTTTTTGACATTTGATTCGATAATGCCCCTGTCTTTATTATAACTAGGTCTTTCCGTATGCGATTTAGAGTCTGAACAGTCAAAATGTGATGTTTACGGTCGACTTATCAATAGTTGCAGCCCTATTTTCATTTACATCCCAAGCCACTTTCATGACCCCATACTGTGGAATGTAACTGCAGATCAATAGATTTATTAGGACTTAACAGAAGAGAAAATGCTGCCAAGTTTTATGAAACATTTTCCCAGTCTGTGTTGTATAAAACGCATAAGCTAAGAACAGAAGATTTAACAGTGCGACGTAATCCTATTTCAAAAGTTTTTGTTCAGTCCAGATGGGGAACTCCACATTTGTCAGACTCCGTGTACAAAACAAATACATTTGAAATCCAAACTTCCACCTAAAACAACATTTGCATCACTACTTTCAACACTTATTGTAAACCAAATTGAACGCACCTAAAAAAAAAAAAAAAGACATTTTTGATGCAGGTGAAGACGGAGCACAAATCAATAGCGTCCAGGCGAGCGGGTGTAGAGCCAACTCGGGTAATTGGTGGCGGATGTGTAGGAGCACCTGATCCCACATGAACTCTGCAGCCCGTGGCCCCACAATATGGCCTTTGTTTGGCTTTTAAATCGAGTCAAGCTTATGACACGAGAGCGAGCGCAAGCCAGCGAGCGGACCGAGCGCGGCGTCACAACTTTGAGAGAGAACGACTTTGTCAGGCTGCTGGGATTTACATACTGCAGGACTTCAAATGGGTCATAATGGTGTAGTCTGGTTGAATGATAGGACACCTGACGAGATGATTTGTGTAACGTGGTAGACCATTACTGCATGTGCAAACACAAGGAGAGAGGTCTGCAACTTTTTGGAAACAGAATGACAGCATTAAACTATGCAAAAATCAAGTGAGGATTAGATCAGGTCCAAGCCACAATCTGAAGGCCTGATTTAGAACTAAGGATGGACTATATGATGTGTGTATGTGTGTGTGTTGTGTGTATGTGGTGTGTGTGGTGTGTGTGTGTGTCTGCATCTGGTCATATCGTCATTCTATATTCTCTGTTTAATGCAGCTGTGTGCTTATACACAAACACTTTTCCCCACCCACTCCTCCTATTGGTCGGGCACTGTAAGGCTCTGCGTGAGCGACAGCTGGATTTAACAAACCACAGTGAAGTGGGAGCTTTCAGGCGAAAACAACTGTATTTACCTCTTTTAAAAGCAATAGAAAAACAAAGTGTACACGAGTTGGGATAAAATTACGAGATAAAATTATGAGAACATTTTCTATCTGACGTCAACAAATTGTGATATTCATTTTGCCATATTACCCACCCATGAATAGAACACAAACACAGGGGTTACAAAAAAAAAAAAAAACTAGACACAAAACAAGTAAAAAGTAGTCTAGTAAAAATATACAAAATCCTGTTGCAAAAAGCCTGAACTGGGACAAGATGCCATCGCGTAGTATTGCAACTCATTGGTTAGGTACAGGTTTATAAAAAAAAATGAAAAAAAAAAAAAGGTATATTATGCAAGTTTTCACCTGCTTGTCTCTTGCAAATGTTATTATCAGAGTCAATTTTATCTTCAAATACAGAAAATCACAGTGGAATCACAGAGAATTTCATACCAATTTTGTGTACCACTCAATCTGGAGAAAGAAGGTTTCAGACCCTCACTATAAAATACAAAGTCCTCCTTTAAAGCGTTTAAAAAAAAAAAAAAAAAAAAAAAAAAAGCTCATGTTAAAAAAAAAAAAAAAAAAAAAAGCTCAATGGTTGCTCCATGATGAGTCTGGAAGTAATGCAAGCACAACATCGCACAAATTGCTACTTCATGACGTGGGATCGTGCGAAAGCGGACGCACGTTGGAATGCAGTGCAGCCTGAGCTATCATTTTTGCATAACATGTTAATTATAGCTGTCGGGAGAGCGGAAGAAGTGAATTAATAATTACTGGTAAAAAGCTGGGACAAAATAATAGTAGCAGCATAGGAAAAGTAGTCAAATTGTTGAGAAAATGATCAGGCAGAACCAGTACCTTGCAATACATGCGTTTCCATAATAGCAACTATACAATGTAGTGAAGGTAAAGCGGTAAATTGTGGCAAAATTATTCCAGGCAAACAACTTAAATAGCGTCGTACAAAGATAATCATTTAAAATCGAAAGAAGTGTTGGTCTTTAAGTAGCTATTCAATGCAAACAAGCTGCAAATCTTCCGCAAATTAAATGTTTAAATTGGCCTTAGTTGAGTTTACTTTTCCCAGCCGTGACAGAAGCCATTGTGAAGATTCTGAAAAAGCCTTGGGAGATGAGGCTTGACCCTGGCGTCCTGTTTAAGCCATACATTTCCATAACTATGACACCAGATGACCACCTCCTCGCCGCACCCCGGGAGTCACGCCGCTTCCATTCAAAGAGATTTTTAAATGAACTCGAATACATCATATAAAAAAAAAATAAAAAGAGCCCCCCTCCCTTTTCCCTCGCATCCTTTTCTTCCACATTGACAATTCTCCTTGACTTTGACCATCCAACTGCCACATTTGCAATTCATCATCTTTTCTCCCCAGTGCCCACGAGCTGCTTTGTCATTTCAAAGACTCCCCCCGTATTGTTCGCAACTGGCCGCGAGTGAAAATGCCAAACAATGCCCACCCTCCCCTTTTTGGTTCCTTGCAAGAGAGTGTTGAAGTGTCCCACAGAGGTAAAAAGGTAAAGGACAGGTACTAACATGATATGGCAACCCCACCCCCCAACAAAATGTGCTCAAAAGACCCTCAAGGTATGCTTAAATTGGAAGGTAATTATAGATTTAAAGTAGCAGAACTAAATGTAGAATGCAGAAGTAAAATGTAGTCAGAGAGCAACAGGCAATCAAAAGCATAATTAACAGCATTTTTAACATCAGGAATGGCTTTAAAAACTTTAATTAAATGTTAACAGCCAGTGTTGCAGTCATTATTAAATTTAATATAAGAAACCGACGTGAAAAAGGCTCAAAATCATCTCTTTTGTTGTGAGTCTCTCATGAACAAACCAGAAAACCACAAACTCATCATTTGCAAGAGACTTCCCCCCCCAAAAAACAGCCAAGTCTGTAAAAAGAAGCAGACTTTTAATGCAACTCTGAATGTTGTTTAATCGAGGTCTGCATGTACTTAAGAAAACTTTGGATAGCGAGACGCACGAGGGAATCAAAACATGCCAAACGTCTTGTCGAACAGCTGCGCACAAAGCGACTTACCTAAAAATGTGCGAGCAGGATATCCAAATGGAAATATCCACAAGAGACAAATCCTGAAGCGAATCGGAAGAACAAGAGCTCTCCGAAGATGAATGTGAGCGCGGCGAGTCTCACAGCTGACTGAATGACTGAGGATGGGAGCTGAGAAGAGGAGTGGAGAGAAGAAGGGAGGGGAATGTAGGCACGCCTGCCGCGCTCCTCCAGCTCCATGCTAAAGTCGACGCCTCCTCCCTTTCCACTGGCTGCTGCAGGCTCTTTCACACTCTGCAGCGCTTTCTCATTCAAAACTTCACCCTCACCCTCCCCCTCCCGCCCTCCCTCACTCACAAGCCCCTCCCACGTCTACTTGGTGACTGCACTCACACCTAGCCTGTGGAACTTGTAAACGCTAAATTTAGATGGAAGCAAATGAAGATGTTGATATGGAATAAAATACTTTAGTAAGTGACCGTTTTTAACTTGTTTAACAACACTTTTAACTGGGGGAAAAAAGAACAACTACACATATTTAGTATGACATGCATAACTTTTATGCTTCATGAAAGAGGTTGGAGATGCAAAATTAGGGTATATTGTCTACGATTTTAACTATTACCAGAAAAAAGAGAAGTGTCTAGTATAATCTCCCAAACACGGGGATAAAATGATAAATCAGCCTTTTTGTGGTTAATTTCATGGTCCTTTCAGGTTATGTGAGATACTTGAACCTCAACCAAGAGAAAAATCACATTTTTGCAACATTTCTGATGCAGTGTGAAACTATTCTTTTTTTTTCTCCTCCTCAATATCACCCACCCCTACTTCTTAAGATAGAACTGATTTCAGCTGAAGAATTTAACATCCAGCCATGTTTGAAGAGCCAGAGGTACACAAACATTGGCCATATGTCACCATCTGTTATATCAAAATATCTTCAGGATTGTCAGCCAGGCATTGCACTGCTGCCTTCCTGGTTCACAGTTTTCTTCTTCTTAAATAATTCACTATACATAGAACTACATAGACCATGGTCTTTTGCTCTATTTCAGTGAAGGCAACATGAATAAATAACTTACTAAGCACTTTTAAATCTCAATTCTTTGTCATGTCATATGGCAGAAATTATGATTCAAACCAAAGGCTTGTCAAAGCATTTTAAAAGAAAAAAGATACACATCTACAATTCTGTTAGACTCTCTATAATATCACAATAAATATTGTGATGTATTGCACCAGGAGATTTGCACATCGTTACAGCCCTATTTACAAGTGACAAACTGTTTTATTTGGACACGACACTGATCATGTGTCATTATTTAGCTGCAAAGCAATGCACCACTTTTCTTGTTAGCCATTGTCCTTTGGGATGCAACCGAAATTCAAAATGTAGGCAAAACCTAACCTTAAACGCATCACCGGCTAACAGGTCACACAGCTTATGTTGTGTCTGACAAAATGGGCCAGTGGCTGAATAATAGCTCGGATTGGCCGTTGTCATAGCAGCAGTGATGTAGCGCGGTGTCAGCACAGCCGCCCAGGAGAAGTGGAGCCTGAGTGTGCATCATGACAGTTTTACATGAGCTTAAAAGAAACATGCTCCGAGCCAGTGGAGGGTGCAGAACCATGACAACCGCACAGAGGAGCGAGAGAGGCGCTGATCTGGGGCCAGCTGCGGGGGGAGAAGGAGGGGAGCGGTGTCTAGACTTTGTGATGACTATGAGCAAAATAAAAAAAAGCCCCGGCCGCTGTGGTCAGAGTGCTTTTCGCTTTGCTTCATGTCCTGCCAAGGTTCTGACCCCTGCGTTACAAGCCATGTGTTATAAAGCAGAAACGTGCACACGAGGGAGAAGGACAAGGCGTCTCCACAGTCACACCACGCGTTTAAAAACAGACTGAGGATTAAGAAGGAACAAATTACTGTAGCAACAATCATAAACCCAATCTTTGTCTGTACAGAACTGTTGCCAAAGTGACAATGCAAATGATCATGTTATAAATGATTTTTTTTTTATTAATGTTTTTTAATTATTATTATTTTTTATTATTATTTTTTTTTTATTTTGGCATATTTGCTTACATGAGCAGGGTGCATAGTTCCACTGGCCATCGATGTGTGTAGGACTGATCAAAACAGTGCAAAGACATTTTATCAATAAAAATGTAATGAATAGCATTGGACTTCAGTCAGATTAGATGTTTATCATGAGTCACGGCCAGCGTTTGACTTTTAGGATCGTATTATTTTGGTAGTAAGTTAACAATGAATGCAACAGGAAATAGAATATTTGCAACAATTGGTTTTCTGTACATCTCATTAACACAAAACACACATTTTACACCTACAGCTACTGATAAAGATGTACACTATGATGCATTTAAAGATGTATAGGCCTGCTCATAGGGTGGGCCTGTGTATGTAGACCAAAACTATGTTGGGAATTAGACCATTTCATCTTCACACCCAAATCAGACACAGTTGCATCTATTCCAACTCAGGGTTGTGCAATTAATCACATCATTATCAAGATTCGGTCGTTGTCTGGAGCCGAGTTCAGACTTGAGGGAGAAAGTCGACTAAAAGTAGTACTATGAAAAGTCTGCATGGTTTATGGCCAGGAAATATTGAAAATGTTTTTTATAAAAGACAAAAAATCTAATAAAATGTCATAAAAATACAATTGAAGGATTTCGACATTGCCTTCGAAAGAACTCCTCACACCAAAGCCCTGTTTCTCAAATGAGAAGGTAGAGACACTCGACTGTCAGCCTCTGATTGAATTAGACTTCCAACACTGGGACAGGGACATTCGATCCTCTAGACCGTGCTGTTGGGCAGGTGGGATCACAGTAGCACACTCCCGGCTTCACTGGAGACTGCTGATGTGGTTAAGGTGTCAACAGCTCCAGCAATCACTGCCAATCACCGTCAACCGCTGTCGGCGAGAGCGGCCGCTATCGGCAAGAGGAAATCCATGAAAAGAAAACGCACGGGCGCCTGAAGATGTCCGGAGGTCTCGATGGACAAAGCAAGTTCAACGGATCCTCAAAAACAAGCTCGAGAAGAAAAATGTTTTAATTTACTCAAACTCAATAGCTGTTATAATGTCTTCACAATACGATACACACTCGATTTTGGAATATGATCGAATCTCAATATCGATTTTCATAACAAAATGATACAAAAATAATTGTACTTTTATTAAACTCTGGTCTTTTACTACTTCTGATAAAGCTTAAAATCGATGCTATTTTTTTGCATCGGTACAAATGTCTAGATTCGATCATTTTAGTATTGATTAGCATCAGATTAAATACTTGTGACAATCCCAATCTGTAGGAACCATTGCAATTTGCAGTTTAAAGCTACAATAAAACATTTTCACCCTGATTAGACAATAAAGGCAGGGCTATTCAACTTCAGGCCCAGGGGCCAAATCAGGCCCGCCAAACGATCTGATCCGGCCCACAACCCAGCTCCCATATAGTCACTTTTTTTTTTCCCCCTGGTTTAATTATGGGTTAGTACTGGTTTGATCCTGGTTTGTTGCTGGCTTAGTTCTTATTCAAATCTTGCTGATTTGACCTAGTTTATACTTGATTCTGGGTTAGTCTTGGTTCAGACCTGGTTAGTTGCCCATTTAGTCTTGTCCTAGGTTAGTTCTGCTTCAGTATTGGCATGGCTAATTTACAGATCCATCTTTTTAATCCTTTTCCATTTTATTCCCCCCCAAAATCGTAATAACAGTAGCTATTAGACCATTATTGAAACAACTCCAGTGTTGAGGATATTTTGAGCGACCCCAAATTGCGTTACATAGTTCTGACATGTCCTATGGCCCTCCCAAAAAAAATCTGGCCCTCAGGACAATTAAGTTGAATAGCCCTGCAATAAGGCCTCACTCTAATCAGCACAGTAATAAAACGCTAACTGCATTGCTGCGCTGTGTGTCTCGTGCACTCCCTTAATCACTTCTGGCCCCAATTTAGCTGAACTTGGACATTTCTATTTGGCACGACAAAAACCATTCAGCATACTTTCACAACCCACATTACAGTGTAGACAGTCTCTTCTTCTGTCAGCTGATCAGAACTGCACTTAAATGTACACAAAGCCCCGAGTCAACACGCATCACGAGGAAGCCGATTTTAAAACACAGCACAGTTTAGGTTTGTTGGCGCGCAACACCACCGGAAGCACCAGCCACCACTAAAAAGCTTCACGTGCTCCGTCTGTTGAAGGTCTTCGCTTTCCCAATCAGCAGTGACCCTCGTGTGCTCGCCGGTCACAGACAGAAAGGGTATTTGTGTGTGCGCGGTTTAAACGAGGAATATCTGGAGAAGAGAAACGCAAGTATTACAGGAGACATGAAAGCGGGCGGGCCGGGGATCATTAGCGGAGGATTCAGAGGTCTCCAGCAGCGAGGAGGACGGAGATCAAAGGGGGTGGAGATGCGGAGGGGGGGCTGTTTAGAATGCACGCACACGCCGCAGCGGAGAGGTCGCGGTGGAAGAAGAACGGCGCCGTATGGGACCACGGGCTGGAGATGGTGGGAAGGAAGGCTGCATTCGAAGGCGTGAAAGAGACGCAGGTCCAATTGCATTTTTGGTCCAATTAAAGCAGTGCAATTAAGTGAATTTGGGTTACAATTAGGGGTATCATGATTTATGATTGCTTGATTAGGGAAAATTAATCGGAATAAAAATCACATTTATTCAAACGATTATTAGGAAACCTGTACATGCACATTGAACACACTTAATGTCGTAATGGATTAGAGAAATAAATCGCAGTTGTAACAGAAATTTAATTAATTGCACGGCCCTAACAGAAAACAGATTTTTCAAGTAAGTCAAGACAGTATTGATTATGGCTTGTGTTACAAGAAGAAAGGGGGGGAAAGAGACCATGCTGCTGTTATCCACAGTTTCAACAGCAGCATGGTTTCAGGGCCAGGCTTGATGCCCGGAATGGGTAAGATCTTTTGTGTGAAGGGTTTGGCAATTCATCTAAAAAAATTGAGATTCTGTCACTTCTCATCGTCAACGGTATGTTTCGATATCTGTGCCGATACCGGACCATGTAGCGGATCAGGTATCGATTCCCTTCCCTGTCTTCTGGAGTCTGGACTTACGGACCATCCTCTCCGAAGCATTTTAGAAGGTCTTAAAAGCTCCTTTAGTGGGGCGAATGACGCTGCGCACTTCATCTGAAACTGCCTCTGCGTTTGTGCGTTGATGTTACGGTTACTTGATCTGTAGCAGGGTCCGTAACGTTGTGTCGACTGTGTTCTGTCTATGCAGTCATTTTAATTCCCCCTGTGGAGCATCTGTCCATCCTCATCTTCTGATACTTCAATGAGTCATTTTGAGAACACACAACTGCAACCCAGTAAATATTGACATGTGACACGTCATTTTGAAGCACAGACCCAACAGAATTCAGTTTATTTTACAATATTTTGTTCTGGTTTTAATGATAGTACAAATAATGCTGCAACAACAGTGGTAAATTGTTGAAGTACGATTATGGAAAGTAACCTGGTATCGGCACATACTCAAAGCCCAAGTATTGATATCGGTATTTGAACAGAAAAAGCTGGATTGTACATCTCTAGTGTTTTTTTATTTTTCAGAGGTCCACAGCCAATCCTCTCTCAGTAACAGCATGCGGTTTGGAGCAGTGTACAGACTTGGAAAGAAATTGATTAAAACTCTGATTAAAATCTGACTGTTAATGAAAATATTGAAATTCATTTGTGTATGTTTTTTAAAAATTGTGATTAATCAATATGAGAAAAGTACAGAATTACCGCAATGAATATCATAGTCAGAAGAAAACTGATAATACTGTATGTGTGATGTGTGTATAGCTTAAAGTAGTGCTAAAGCCTGAAAAACAGTTGCGTTCCAAATCAAGTCCATCCATTGGTATCCGTGTGAGTCGAGCGTGCCGGAGTGGTTTCCCTCCTCAGCAGCCCGGCGCTCTTAGTATCCATTATTCATCCTGACCACATGTCCACATGGAGGTCTGACAGGCGCTCCTCGCCCGCCCCATCCGCTGCTCCCGACCCTGGGAAAACTCTGCGGAGACCCACCGACGCTCATCTGTCATGTCTCCTCCAAATACACAGACTAAGAACAAGCGGAGCGCTGCTTAAATGAACTGCTCAAGCTCAAAATAGAACACATGCCACACGGGCTGGAGGCTATTCCTGTCAGTGCAGAAAAAATAAAAATAAAGTAACAGCGCCCCCTGGCATTGAGAGGAAGGAGGATTTCACAATTCAATTTCAACTACAATTACAACTGGTTATACACATCATATTTTTCTCACAATGAAGACTGGCATTTGTTTTGAAGCTACGTAAAAAAGTATTTTGTGTCATAAAGTCATCTAAATGAATAAAGGTAATGGCATACAGTGGACTATAGAGCTCCTGCACCACGTGACTAAATGTGTTGTTGATGCCATTACGACAGGGAAGACACAGCGAAATGTAACTTTTGGAGTTCATCTTTGTCTTTAAATAAACAATACATCTTAAAAACGGATCAGATAAAACATTAGCGACCTTTAAGTGTCACGGCTGTGCTTTTAAAGAGTTTAGATTGTATCAATTGTGCCGTAAACTGGCTTAATCTGATCATCCGATTCACTTTCCACCATTCAAAAGTATCTCTGGAGATGTTTGTGAGAAATACACTTTATTATAAAACTCTTTACAGAGAATATTTTGTTCGCTTTTGTACATGACAGGAAACTAACTCACTCATGTAAATTCAACAAACACCTGAACATCATTGGTTCAACTATACTTTGTGATTTTATTAACAATAATTATGCAAATGTCGTTTATAAATGTATTTATTTAAATCGTTTCGCTAACGTCTCTTTCTCGCTTAATAAACAGATCAATACTTAATACACCAATTCACAAATCGTAATGAAGATTGAGATGATTAAATCTTTCCCCCCCAAAAAAACAAAATCAAAATCAATGCAGACGTACATTTGCAGCATAATTAATGAGCGCCATGACTCATTACTAATCCACTTCTCTGGGGCTTCGATCTGGGGCTTTGGAAATCTGGTCAAATGCTCAGTCTTCCTTTTGCCCTTGAGAACATGTCCATCCCGGAACGCAAAAATACCCCACAAGCTCTGTTGGTTTTAATGCAAAAAGCTCTATTCCAGGCAAAACGATGACATCTCCATGAGCGAAACGTGTGGCAGATGTTCCACCAGAAAACGCATAAAGTGGACCCTGAGAAGACAAGAGACACGACCTGTGGAGCCGACCCAAACTGCATTTATAAAAAAAAAGACACAATAACGACCAGAGAAGTACCAGTAAACAGTCTTTTCTCCTGTTGTCCACATAAATCCTTATAATTCCAATAAAATAATTGCACCATCAACCGATTTATCCACTAAACAACTAAAGACGTACAGCCCTAATTTGAATGCAATACTGCAATAATTACTTATATTCCTAACTTCACAACTGCATCCCGTCCATGACCGACGCGATGTGCTCTGAATCGGGATCGGATAACTCGCCTTGAAAACCGGAATAGTACTTTTGTGCCCAGAATGCCGAGGTTTCCCACAGCGTCTGGGTTGAGCACGCTGCTGGAGGGAGGAGAGCTCTGGAACTCATCTGCGAGGCTTTCTGGGCGAGATGCTCGGGAAGATAAGCCGCTGTCAGCATCATAAATTCAACATGTGACCTCACAGTTATGTGCTGAAAGACTGGAGCGGTTTAAGCGGTGATAAATGAGACATGATGCAAGGCGTTTGAAACTAGGCCTGCATCAGATTAAAACAGAACAGGGAGACATCTACTTGGTTTTCGAAAAGTACTTTTGGACACTTCTGCATTGGTATTTAATATTTGAGTACTTAAATAACGTAAATGTGGCGCTCTGATTTTGAATTAGTTTGAAGTTCTTTGCTGGAAAGAGTCGGAGGAGAAAGAAATGAACCAAAGCAGCATGGCTATTGTGAACAAGACATTAACAGATACATTCATAGAAGCATCCATTCTGGGGAAATTTAAATTTTTTCAGATATCAGTATTCGAACAATAATTGGTACTGAAGCACTTAAAACAGTTTGTTCAGTTCCTATTGCTAATAATCACTATAAACACAATATTCATAAAATCAAATTAACTTGACGAATACGTTTTTAAATCACAAACCTGTCATTAAAAATAAAACATTACTAATAGCCTATATATATTTTTGGTACCAGTAGTACCTTTAAAAATATATTGTAAAAGCAAATGTGAAAATTAAACTGCATTGAGCTGTCTGGAACAAAATTATAGCATGTTTTATTCTCCAAGAAGCAGGAAGTGTGTCGTTAGCAGTTAGCATGCTAGTTGTTGTTAGCTTTACCATGATGGCAAATCTTACTAAACTCATTGCAGTGAATAATAAAAAGATACATGTGGACTACTGTAGAGAGTTTAAAATGAACCAGTTCTGTTTTTTGTGTATTTAAGTTCAGGTACAGCATTTTTAACTTCTTTCCCCGGTACTACACGGGCACCTTTTAACGGTACCTAGCCATAGCAATGTTTGCCCTTCCTGGTTTCATCGCTTTACCAGTGGAGTTGAAGTTGCATGTTAGTCAGTTCTAATGTTTGTTGATCCGTTTCATGTGGTTAAAAACGCAGGCTTTACTGTGCAGCCACTAATCGATAATAAACTGCTGCTCCACATCAGTTTATTAAATTTTTTTGTTGATTAAATAGAACCTATGAAAGACTATTGTAATTTGAATCCAAACAAAGATCCAATTATTTCAATGACTTGCACAGCACAGCACAAGCGGTTTATCTGAACTGCAAGCCTCGTAATATTCCAAAGTGGTCCAAAGATGGCGGAGGGCGGCCCTTCTTGAGTGCGACACATTTATCCTGCGGCCTAATGGAGACAGATGCGCTTTCAGAGGACAAGGGGAAACAAACGCACTACACAGATGTACACAGACGTGTGCCCATCTCTCACTACCAAACACTGCATTTACTCAACTAATGACAACTTGTTTTGTTTTTTTGAAATGTTTGAATTGAAAGTGTTGCAAGTGGAGTTTTGAGGACACGTCTTGGCTGCGTGCCGGGACTCATCGAGCGTTTGAAGAATCCCAGAAGAGCTGCGGTATCAACGACGCTGAACTGTCTGCCAAAAACTAGTGTGCGGGATGAGATATGGAATTCAATTAGAAAAGCCGTAACATTTTGAAATTAGAATGACTCACTTTGGCAGAATGAATACGTTAATACAGGATTTACGATTTTGTCTTTAAATGCCAAGCAAAAAGCAAAGTGTGTGGTACTAAATAAGTTAACTACGAGGGATGATATATATACTTTCTTAGATATCGGTGCCTTAAAAAGGGCACATTATCCAAAATTGACTTACCTTTTAACCACGTTCTATTGTTCCCATATCAAAAAGACGCTTCATTCACGCTACTTTGATGACTCCCGTTTAGAAAGTCCCCACCCTCTGAGCGTCAAAAACACTTTCCCCGATCTGTGTGACACGGCTCAGAGATCTTCTGCGTCGTTTCTAAGTTCAGAGATCATCACCAGACTCATTTTGAGTGTTTCTGCTGTAAAATAATGTTCGTTACAACCGCACAGCTAGTTCTTCAAAACATATTTTACTGGTGTGGGAAAAGCCAAAGTGACATGAAGATTTTCTGTTTTTTGTAAAAAAAAAAAAAAAAAAAAAAAAAAAAAAAAAATCTAAAACATGAGATGCCAAACTAAGTCAAGGCTAATAAAAATACAAAATAATGCTTACATTTTGTGGTCTAATTATCGGCATCAATAAATGTTGGTATTTGGCCAACAGTAAGACAGTTCAGTACAAGCTAAAAAAAAAATCATGTGGGACCACCCCTTGTACCAGAACGCACACGGAAGCCTAGCACAAAGACCTGTAGGATGTCCCCTGATCCACAGCGGAAGGGGCACTGAAGGAGGGGTCAAATGCAGAGGATAAATTTCCCTGCGAGGACAATACAGTATGTACTTTGACTTAAAACTTAAGTTTAAAAAAACAAAAAAAAAAAAAAAGGTGCTGTACCGTATTTAAAATGTCAAATACAGGACTAGATAAATTATACAGTTTGTAGAAAGAGTTATTGCTAACTTCCCTAGTGCATTCTGAGCCTCTTAATTAGAGCAAAGTTTAACTCATGGGAAAGCTAAAAACAACTAGCATGCTAATAGCACACTTCCTGTCGCCACACAGCGCTGTCAATTTAATGAAAATAAAAATGTGCAAGTACAAACATATCCTGTTGCTAGGGGTGCAAATTGATTGAAATTGCGAAAATACCAAGGATGTTGAAATTGTCCCTATTAACTCCAAGTACTAGGAGTTTAGTTTTCATTTTGACAGTTTAACCTTTTCTTTAAATGTCTACAGAATTTACAGTCTCAGAAAGTCCATCTTGAGATCAAGTTATCCTTCCAAAATCGGATGTGCAACATGTAGTTTCATATACGTGCGGTCCTAGTTGCATTTTATTCTCAAACACAACAAATCTATAAATTTGTGGGTTGAGTCTCACCTCTTTCTTACACGACCACTTCCTTTGCCCGTTCAGGACCGCTTCAGTTCCCCCATCATGCGCTGCAAACCGTTGAGAACTCCACAGCGGATTCTGAACTTTGCTAGTCCCATTAGAACGCCAGAATGTAAAAGCACAAGTCCAACAAGGTCCACGGAAAACTTCACCTAGTGTCGTGTGATCGCTGTTAGAAACCAGTACTACCGTTTACATGCCATTTACCCGAGGCTTGGCTAAACAAAAGAGTATTTACTTTGGAAATGAACGAGGAGTTAAGTGTGTGCGTGGGGTCCGGACACACAAAAGACCCGCTATGAAGGGTTAAAATATGCACATGGAACACATCAGCTGGGCATCTGACAACACTACTGTACACGCACGCCAAACAAAGTCCCCATTGGTGAGAAGCGCCCACGTATTATCATATGAATGTAGTCATATGAATGCACTCCTTCAACCACGTGTTGCCATGTTGAGCTAACATTTGGGATCTTCAGAGCGGAGTGGACACAGGACAAGATGGAGATGGGGAGGATTGGAACGCGACCCGCAGCTTGAGAAGTGATATGTGACAGCAGTGCTCAGGTCAGGTTACTCGCTCGAGGACGCATGGCTGGGCTGGAGTCGGGAGCACACATGCCCCCCAGCGGGAGGCTTGTTCAGGCAGATGACCCATGTCTACAGTGTGGTGGCTTTACAGGAAAAGAATGAAACCAGTGCATCCAGTAGGCTAGAGATACATGTTAGAGGAAATAAACATGCATTTTCAAGTTTCAGTACTGTAGTAGAAGCCACATCCACAATGCATAATGTCAGGATACAGCTCTACCATAGTATTCTCTGATGTACATTTGTACTTCTAGCCTTAGCGGCCTCGGAGTCAGCGGTCAGCGGTCTAACCAGAGACCGTTTAGACTTGCTGCACACACGCTGACAATAATAAAAGGATTCCTTTACAAATGAGCAAAACAACCAGAGACCAACTTGACTGGTCTTAGAAAATATAATCCTCCCCTGTGACCGAGTATTTGTTCCATACGTCAGACATCAGGGCGGCATGGTTCGACGCCCTGTGTGGAGTTTGCATGTTCTCCTCCCTGAGGTGGTGAGACAGGCCCGACACTGCCAGTGTTTAAATCTAGGCTAAAAACCGTTTTGTTTAGCTATGCTTTTGAGTGACGGCTCTTTTAACTACAAACTCATTCATCTTAAATACACTTTAATGTGATTATTTATGCTTTTATTTTTTGTCTTGCGATTTATGTTATATTGTGATTTTAATATGTTTTTACTATTGTGAAGCACAGTGGGTTACTTTTGTATGAGCCGTGCTCTACAAATAAACTTTGATTGATTGATTGATTGATTGATTGATTGATTGATTGATTGATTGATTGATTGATTCTCCCTTGGCCTACGTAGGTTTCCTCCGGGTGCCTCAGGTTTCTCCGACAACTACTAACATGTACAACATGAGGGAGCCGGGGAGAGGAGAGTCCAAATCTCAGCAGGACTTCACTGTAAAGGGTAGGATAAAAGGGTTTTTTGACAATACTAAAATCTCAAACTCAATTTTGATACTAAGGAAAAGGCTCAATATCAATGTTGGTACCATAATAATATTGAGGGGGGAAAACAAAATAAAGTTATTACATTTATAGAATGTCATTTTTGAGACAAGATACTGCTTAGTTAGTAGTTCCACGCATATTGTCTACTTATGCTGCTATAAATCAAGACAAATTTAGAATTACTTTATTTTATTTCCCCCAGGCGCAATCAAATTTCTCCCAGGTTTTCTAACCCTCCTCCTGACTAAATTTCCAGTTAAAGATCTGGAGATGTGCCCTCAGCCCACTGACAGGTTTCCCCCGGGGCGCTGGCTGACGGACTGATCAAACACAGAGGACGAACATCCCTGTGGGGTAATTCAGCCTGAAACAAAGCCTGTTCGCTAAACTTGCCATGCGTCCTAGAATAGATTTTACAACTATATGTAGACGCGTCCTTTTCCAAAACATGACTTCCACAGTATCCTCGGAGCAGCTTCATATAAAAGCACCTGCCAGGGGAGGAAGGGCAATTACCAGGCCTCACCGTGCACAATATCACACGAGGACAACAGCTGAGGGCGCTGCCAGAATGCCAAACAAACTCCACACCCCTGAGGTCACCCAGGGGCGTCAGCTTTCAGCACAGACACCTGCACACGGCACCGCGGAGAGGAGATGGGCACGGGGCCAGAGGTGGATCACGTCACACTGGGCAGGCGGCAGCAGGGGCCGTGAGAAGGAAGGGACGACCGGGACAACGCTGGGAACCCAAAATGTATAGTTCTGGGGCCCTCTGCACTTTTCAGTACCACGTAACCAGGCTCAGCTGTGGGACAGTCGACAGATTCTCACCTCAAGAACAGCTTGCAAACATGTGAGGAAGGACTTTTTTAAATGCTAGATATTTTTTCCTGAAATCTGGTGCATTTAATGTGTTTCAGTTGGATAGCATTTATTATACTTAATAAAATGACCAACTGTTAGTAAAATACATGCGGACTTCACTGTAGTGGTCCAAGAAGTGAGAGTATAAAAGTATTAGCCTACTCATTAGTGTAAGTACAATTCTGCGTTTAAATATAATGACGTTAAATGGAAAATGGAGGTTTTTCCAGATATAGAAAACCAGGAAGACACAGACAGGAGAAAAGGTCCGGTTTAAGATGATTTTGTCTACACTCGCTCAGTAAACACCCATTTGAAAAGTTGAAAGCCGTATTTACACCTCGCTTTGGGTGTGTAGCTTTAACCAACACTGTCAACAAAACCACCGTCCAGGCAGCAGGACGTCTGAGGTGTCAGATCTGGGCTACATCACACCAAAGTTCTCCCAAGTTCGAGAAAATACAGAATTAACTAACGGAAACTAGTTGCAAAGTAATATTCTGAGAAGCGCTGAGAGGGTAGGTGTAGAATTCTGGACGGCTGCTCTTGGGTACTTTTCAACTCGAGGGTCTTTAGGGTAAAATCTCATAGAAAGAAAAAAAATAAATCAGGCAAAAAAAAAAAAAGTACTTCATCGGTTAAGAAAAGTTTAAAAGCCTTCAATCCATCTTATTACAAAACTTAAACACTTGTGCATTTTGCTCGAAACGCATTGGTGTGCAAGTTTTATTCTTTAAAAGTTAAGTGAAAATTATGAATTTCCCCCTAATCCCCCCCATACCCAACCATTTAAAAAAAAAAAGGAGACATAATATGCTTTCGTTCAGGCATTAAACTATATCATCATTTTACATTTTGTTAATTATAAAAAACAATAATGCTCTAAAATGGCTTAGTAACAGAAACAGGTCCATCGACTTCCTGTTCCAAACTGCAGAACTGTTAAGCCCCGCCTCTTTTTAGTGACGTTCCACTGTGACAAGCGGTAGATTGTCATTTACATGTTTTTATTTTTGAAAAGTGGCTACGTGGCATTTCAGACCTCTGCGCGTGTCACTCAGAGACTTAATTCTTCAAAACAATCACAACTAAGTACAGGGATGTGGGCGGAGATAGGGGGTAGGTGAAAACAGGACCTGTCTGAGCACTCGCAGTTGCAGGACAATACAGGATTAACTCAAACATGCCGGACTCAATCACAATAGAGTAAAATAATGATGAGGAAACACTGTTGTCGCAGGGTTAAAGCTCATTCAAATTGATTTAGCAGAATATTTCCCCTTTAAACACACCCTGTAAATTGAGTTTAATTAAAAAAAACGTGTAGCTGTCAAGTCAATTTTCTGTCATGAGGCAAAAAAAACAAAAAACACTTCTATTCCAGGACCAAACCGCGCTCAATGCCACGCTCATCCACGCCAGGCTCATTTTGCTCTGTGAAATCCATCTTTTCTCCATCTACGTATTCACCTCTGACAATGACGCAGGCAAACTTGAGCTCATCATAACACACACACACACACACACACACCACACACACGCCATACACACGCCATACACACGCCATACACACGCGCTTCCTCCAGCCCCCTCACCCGCACCAACGTTAGTCTCTCCACCGGGAACACCGTGCCAGCCGTGTTCATCAAAAAACGCCTGCGCGCGCGCCCTTAACCTGATGCGTCGGGCTCACCAGCACAGCACCGCATTCCGCAGAGCCGCGCGCCCCTCACGTCCTGTCTGCGGGCTCCTCCATGTGGCTCCCGGACGTTGAGACCGCTTCCAAACGGACTAGCGAACAATTCCTGTGCGTAAAAATGTTGCAAATGCGAACACTTGTAACTCCTTTTGCGCAGTTGGTCGTGCGTAATGCGATGCATCCATCCGGGAAAAAATCGCCCACAAATGTCGTTAAAAATGCGTGATTGTGATGTTCCGCGCGGCCAGTGCAGTCGGGAGCCGTCACCTCTCATAAACTTGCTTGATTGGAACGACGCGGTCAAGCATGTTATCGACGGGAAACTCGTTATTTTCGCGTTTGCCCCTCCAACCGACCCCCCGCCCGGCCCCGCATAAAACTCGGTACTTACGTGCGTTTCGCGTGCTGCACTTCGGACGGCGCTCCGCGGGACGTTGGTAGCGGTCATGTTCTAGCACATCCGGGGTTTGTGTGCGTCCTGGCGCTGCTGGAGGAGGAGGAAGAGGAGGGAGGAGGTGGTGAGTTGTGGGTAAGGTGTAGGGAGAATGGTCGTAGATGGGTGCGGAGATGAGAGGAGCAGCAGACCACGCGTGTTGTTGGGTCCTCGGCGGCGGAACGGGACCGGGAGGGGCGGGGCCCGGTGGTGCCAAGTGGATCGTGAGGATGCCACTTATTTGTGCGCGCAGCCAATCACGGTCAGGTTACCGCACAACACTGCTCGATCAGGGAAGGGTTTTTTGGGGGGTTTCGTATGAGTTGACGTTCGGGAGTTATTTACTTGTGTCTGGTACATTTTTAGTTTTAAAGGAGACATACTATGATTTTTTTTTGCCATTCAGTATTGAACTATCATCAAAACAGATCATAATTTTATATTTTGTTCATTGTAAATCAAATTATTGATCGAAAACGACTTAGGAACAGGTTCACCGACTTCCTGTTCAAAACTTCAGAACTGATAAGCCCCGCCTCTTCATAGTGACGTTTAACAGTAGCGTTCAGCGACTTGTCATGTATGCGTTTTTTATTTGTGACATGTAATGCTGCGTTCACGTGTCAAGAGCTCAGGTGCGCTTTTATTTGAAAAAGTCGAGATTTTGATTCATAATATCAATAATAATAAAACTAATAAAATCCCTTAAACAGAGCTTTTCAATAAAGCTAAATTGTGAGGTTTGCTGTTGTTAGCCTTCTCAAAAGCTAACCTTAACCTAAAATGTCTCTTGTCCCCACCCCGGCCCTCCGCCCCCTCCATCTGGAAGTACGTCGTAGAGCTCAGGATCGAACGCCAAAAACGTTACGTTTGTGGCCAGACGAGCAAAACGTCCACAGAGAAACAATTGGCAAAAGCATTAGAAAAATGAAAACAAGAGCTGTGGAACATCCTGAGAAACTACTGGCAGTGTTGGGGAGAATACTTTAGTTACAGAAAACTGAATTCAGATATTTTGTAACATATTCCTTTTCGTGGCCTAATCAGAGAACTGTATTCTGAATACTTTCATGTTGAGTCGTATTATACTGATAGTGTGAATACATGACATAGGATTCCAACTGATTTTTCTTTCACTTTGTTACACATTTTGTTTATAAGATCACAAATTAGAGAAAGATAAAAATGCACATGCACTCACTTTTCTATTTTGACATATTTTTGACATACTCTTATATTTCCACTGGCCGCTCTCATTTCCTCGTATTGACCCTTCTGTTCTTCTATTACTGCCCAAATTATTGTGAAACATAAAACAACAACACAGAGAAAGTTAAAATGCAAGTCTTTTCATTTTTAATATTCACACACTTGTTTGTACAACACAGATGCGCCACTGTGGATACTCCTCCCTCTAGTGGCCACATACAAGATCTCTTCAAAAACCGGTTTTCGTTTCAGTTTTTCCAGTCGTCACCAAAGATCGTGAAGTGAGAAATCATATCAAAAATATCTCTTTGTCTGAAGAGCAAAGAAACTAGACACATACAAATATACAAAGAGTCTGTACATTATTCACAGCGACCTCCAGTGGAATATTTGTCCTTCCTTCCATTTTGGCAAACATGGATTTAAAAAAAACTGTTGTATTAAAAAGTTCTACCACCGGGGTCTGAAAGGTGGTGGTCCGAATCCTGGTCGAAAGTGTCCCATATCCATGCCGGGTCTCGGGAAGGGTGGGCCGCGAGGGTGGAAGGTCATGGGCATTCCGAAGCGGTCCGGGGGGAACATGGGGGGTCCTCCGGGGGGCATCATCGGGCGACCCATGTGAGGCGGCGGCATGTAGGGGGGCATGCCCGGAGGAGGCATGCCGGGCGGGGGGAACGGCGGACATGGTGAAGGGCGGAGCCGCGGTGGGAACGGGAGAGGCCATGTTAGGGTGGGCTTTAGTGTCCGAAGACGAGGTCTCGACTGGGCCGCCGAGACGTCAGGTTTGAGACTCACTGTTGGAAAAGACAAACATCAACGTCACAATTTTATTTGCCTTTTTGTTCTGGTAAAGTAAACGCAATGAATGAACAAATAAAGATGTTGAGCAGAGCTAGTCTTCATGTCAAACCAGTCTCACTCACTTTTTTTTTTTTTTTTTTAACAAAAGAGTCATAGAAAGTGACACAGATTTGTGAGCACGAATTGTTCTTGCAATTTATAATATAATATTTTATGTGTATGTTCAATGTCCCTTTTCAAAGAATTAAATACCGACAAAATAAGAATGTGTTTTATTTTTGTGAGAAACAACCAAAAGGACTACTAAAGACGGGACTAAAGACGGGACTAAGGACGGGACTAAGGACGGGACTAAGGACGGGACTAAGGACGGGACTAAGGACGGGACTAAGGACGGGACCAAGGACGGGACCAAGGACGGGACCAAGGACGGGACCAAGGAAAGGACCAAGGACGGTACTAAGGACAGGTTCTCAAACTGTGGTGTACGATGATCTTGTTCTGGTAGACCCAGATTATCCCCAGTTTTGCCATAGTTTATCCCCAGTTTGGCCATAGTTTAGCCCCAGTTTGGCCATAGTTTAGCCCCAGTTTAGCCCCAGTTTTGAGCTGAAATAGTCCAGTTTTAGACCAGTTTTAGAGCTGGTGGTACTCGAGCCACTGGCCTGTGGTAGAATGCAGCAGAGTGTGACAGACTCTTACTTGCAGTGCCGATAACCGATGGGGCCTTCTCTGGGACTTGAGACTCTGCTGGGACAGACGTGGGGGACAGCAGGCCTCGGATGGGGGGGCTCGCCATGGGGGCTGCCTGCTGGACCGGGGGCATCTGTAACACACAGGTAACACTATGGTCAAGACAAATCCAAGACAATGGATGACAGGACGGGAAGAGCAATGGTTTCAGTCCCGACAAAATAAGCACTCAGTCATTCTGGTTTAGTTTTTTATTCAGACTTTTCTTGGCAGAACAGAAAACAAAATGACTCACAGTGGGTTTCCATGTAATACAAAAGAAAACACAAGAGATAAGTGTGTGTATTGGGTCACACAGCCAAGGAATCGCAATAAGTAATAATTTGGCCTGAAATAAATTACTCTTTGTCAGTATAATAAGACTTATTGTGCTTTTTTCAGGTATTTTGTTTTACATGATAAAATACAAAGCTCATGATTCTACATTTCGTTCATTGTAAACCTTAATATTAGTTTAGTAATAGAACTGGGACTTCCTGGCCAAAACTGCAGAACATAGTGGCATTTCACACGGCTCACAGGTGGTGCAGTGGTTTAAGGCCTTGCACATGTGTGGTTACTGAGCTCTACATATGAAAACAGTGGCATTTCACCGTAACAGGCAGTGGAGTCTGAATTTTTTTTTTTAAATACAGAGGACTCATTTATAAAGCGTGCTAACAAGTTTGTGTTTAGTCCTTACGTGCACTTTTGGCCACGTGTTATCAATGAGCAGCCTTCAATGCGGGACAATACATGAAAACACATCAGGTGCACCCGTTAATATAAATGAATGAGAGAATTGTCGTCTTGAGTGCATGATCCCAGGCGTATGTCAGAGTTTTCCTGAATGAACAGAATATTATGCTTTGCTTACATGACCACCACTGTGTAGTAAATGTACACTGACCTCTGTGACCCCTGTTTATGGTTATAACATGTGATTAGGCACCTAAAGGTTTTCTTAGCAAAGGCATATATTAGGAGACAATTTTATACTAAAATAATAGTTCTGTCTGAAGGGTTAAGGTTATGTGTATATTTTTGTAAATGTACAAAGTATCACTGAAACTTACAGATTCCAGTCAAGTATCACTAATGATGCATAATACAGGATTTGATCATATAATTATTTTAGCAGTGCAATTCATTATAGACTAAATCATCTCATTACCTTACTGATCAAGTGCTGGGGGGAGATGTACCTGATGTTGTGGCCAATAAACTAACATTCGCTAATATCAATATTGTTTAATCTATAGCAAGGCCCACTATGGCAGTTTAATTAAGAAAGGTCTTTAGCTTCATTGCTCTTCCATTTCCATTGGACCTCACTACCGTACGAATCTTTTTGAAAAGACACACAGACAAACTGGGAACGACATGGTCAGCTTAGAGAAAAAAAACAACATCATGCTACATCTATCAGGAAAGGTTTATATGACAAAGTGATATGCATTTGAACACAAGCATTCACTCAGGGCGTCAGACTGACCTGGTGCGCACTGCGGACGAGCCGACGAAGAGCAGATAAACTACTCCTGTGACACTGACGCGACACCATTTCAAACAGAACTCAATACCTCGGCTAGAACATGCAGACAGGAAAATCGGACTAATTGCCTTGTCCAATTCAAATTGATTGTTCGAAGTGCATTTAAACCCGGTCACGTCGATTAAGGTGCTGTGGATCGATTCCCTCAAACTACAACCTTTTCACCGCTGACTGTACGTGTGGTTTTATTTGCACTGCGGAGAACAAATAACATGTGAGCAACGCACTTCATAGCATCATAGGCTGAAAGTCAAATACTCCATGTAAAAGAGATGTTGCTTATCTATATATCCAGTTGGCTCTTTTTTAGCTGCATGTAACCTGGGACAAGACTGGTCCGACTTAGGTTTGGTTGTTTAGCGCAGCCTGAATTCTCTGTGTATGTAAACGTAGTGAGAGTAGTAAAAGCAAACAGTGGATATTCACATGCACTCTTATGATTCTTAAAAGGTCCGGAAAGCTAGCTTGAGATGACATGCAAAACACAAAATCTGATGCGAGTAATCAGAGACTTGAGCAGAGAAATCCGATGGTATTGCGGTTTACATAGACACATGATGATAATCAGATTTGGAGTGCAAATTTAACAACAAACAGGACATATTGATATTAACTCTGTACAGTAAAGTAACAGTAAAAATACTATGGCTTACAGTGATGAAGTCATAACAGGGTTAATTATTGTATTCAGTTTGTCAAGCATGTTTACATGTTTACAATACATCTGTAATACATTTAGTGAGCCAGTTTTTTGTCTTTTTAAATTCAGATATATTATAATTATCTTCATGCACCTTCCATTAAATGTACAAAGGACCAGAATTTTTGAACAATAAAATCTTAAGAGGTTGGAGCTTGCCTCCTTACATCCAAAACAAATCTGTAGGCCAATAATTACTTATAATTTTGTCCTTTTTTTAATTTAGTGAAAGCAATATGTTGTACAGTTGTGGTGAGCAACACTGAATATTAAAGATTAAAAAAGATTTGTCTGAACTTTATGTGATGAGTGGGATCTGCAGCAGCAAACACAGTAGGCTTACTCTTGTGGAGAGGCTTTACAGAACTAATCTGAGTTTGGAATAAACAGCTTCGGAATACTGTTAAACACTTAGAGGTGGGAGATGTGACAAAAATGTTATAAAATTACAATTGTTTTGGAGATGTGAACGCTAGAATATTGAGTATAATGTTATTGTATAATGCTAACTAACCGCAAATAAATCTGAGTTTAAGGCATTTTAAAGGGGCGGTATGAAGCCTGCAGTCTTAATGTTTAAAAAGACTACTAAAATGACAACTGAGCCTGTGTGTCCAGAGCCTTAACCTGAAGATAGAAACGCACTGAAATGTTTGTCCTTCTCATTGTGGACAGGCCCTGGCTGTTTACCAAAGCCTAGCCGCCTCGCCTTGGTTTGAGCTGGGCGTGATTAGTTCCTCCACGTCATCAAGTCATGTTCCAGTGTCCCTTTCCTCCAGAGGCATGTGTCCTCTGTTTGGTTAGCCCTTTAGCAAGGATACAGTAGTGTAGCCTTAACTGCCTTGAACTGGTGAATTTACCCATAATGCACCATGATAATATTAGATTAAAAATACAAGGATCTGTATTACTTTTGAATCAAAACACACACACACCCACACACAAATAATTAGTCAAATAAATTAAAATGACATTTCTTGACAATGACTTTCTTCCCAGAAAGAACCCACCTCCGCATTATGTGACCCCCAGAATATATAAGACCATCATGGCCCCATGTGTATGCATTTTTGTTTATTCGTGCGACTGTGGCGCTGCTGCTCATTCCCTCTGCAGTTCAAGTCTTTTTGGGCTGCCTTGGATTGGCTTTGGAGGAACCCACTTCACAAGCGAGGCACAGCACCTGGGCTTTGGGAAACAGCCCATGGCTCATGTTCTGCTCCTCCTTCTCCAGAATTCCAGGCTCGCTGAGCTGCGGCCAAACTAGCTCTGATTCATGATTGATGCAGAAGCTAGGCTTTAGGTAGTGACCATTCAGATAGAGAGGACAGAGGTTTAAACACACTGGATTTAGGCTTTGAAATTGGCCTCATGTGAGGCTATAGCAGTGGTTCTCAAACTTTTCACAGTACCACTTAAGAATATATTTGGCCTTCCGAGTACCATCAGATCTAAACCAGGTCTAAAGCAGGACTATTCTATGGCAAGAGGTCTAAAAGTGGACTACACAATTGCTTTACTAGTTCTAATAAAGACAAACTCAAAAGAGGACATACATGTGAATTTAAATGATTATCTTTGAACTGCAGAGGAATCCGTGCACCACCTGAAAGAGCCCCCATACCACCAGTGGTACATGTACCACAGTTTGAGAAGCACCGGTCTAGAGAACTAAACGGCAACACATACAACTTGTCCATCATAGCCAGTGTTTTTGTGATTAAGAATAAATCATAATAGATTTAAACATGTTTGCCTTTTATTGGGGAAACAGCGAGCTCATGTTAATGATATTTAAAATCCAAATCTTACACAGCCTCCATTTAAACTTTGTTTACTTGAACAAGGACAACTACGATGTTTTAACAATTACGAATACTCAAGTATATGTAACTTCAGTCTAGCAGAGGAAAAACAGTTTATAACGTGTTATCAATGAAGCTCCCATTGTTTAAAGTCTATATCCCGTTACCAGATGTTTGTTATCATTTTAGTGCTTACAATGCCAATACCATCCCAGCACAGCTTTCATGAGAATAGGCAACAGGTAGTACATGCAATGGACAAGTTTAATACTACAGGAAAGAGGGATTTATGGTAAGGGTTAATGGTGATTTATGCCCAGTTGTGCAAACTCCCTGGGTTTCCACATTACCTCTTTCCACGGTTAACAAACTGCTCCTGACTCAGTGGCATTGAAGAGGGTCAAATGCAGATGACAAATTTTCGTACAATAAAGTGTGTACTGTACCTACATGTCTAAACGAGGCATTAGAAGGTTCTACAGTACATATGAAAAGATACATTTTAAAGCCATATTACAGTGAATACTCAAGTCACATGAAAACTAACACAGCAGTATGCATTGCAGCAACAACTTAAAGGTGCACTGCGTAACATTTCTGGTGGAAAGTACGCAACTGCTTGTCTTCATGGAAAGATTATAGTTTTGTCCAAAATGTTGCACAGTTTACCCTCTTACTGTTAGTGGGGACACCTCTACACAGATCTGACCTGAAACTTGGCCCGGTGGCACCGCCAACACGTTTCCATGGAGATAGGTAATTTTAATGTCATATGTGGAACATTCGAGACAAGCAGGTGGCAAACCCTCCACCAGAATGGTTACGCAGTGCATCTTTAAGCAAATTGTGTAAGCAGCTCCCACTAACTACATAAATGTCATCTGAAGAACATTTGTATCATGTGGAATTGACTATTTAGAGCACTTAAACATACAATTCACCGCTGAACATTCAATGTAGCCTAAATTAGAGGTTAGGCCAATATGGGGTTAATTAAAGCATACAAGTGAAAGTAAATGCCCTGTGCCACTATTACTGAGCCACATAGTAGTTTCTCCATCAGTGTTTGATTGCAATCCTTTCTTTCATCCACATAAATTAACAAATGTACATTTTATATTACTTTAAGACAGATATATTTTCTACTCCTCTAGATTAAAAGTAATTTTGTGGCGCATGTTTCTGCGTCTTTAAAGCCTTACGATGCTCACTCGTATGCGCGGTCACTCACAGGCTCACAAACTGCTAATAGGCACGATATGAATGATTAGTCTGTTTGCTGTTGTGACTTGCTTTAAACTATTTTAGGGATCATTATTAATGAACCCTGCAGTTTTTGACGAATAAGCTTAGCTTATTCTTGCTTTTGTTTTCGAGGGTATCCATTTACAAAATATAGGCCAATTATTAAATTCCAAAATAACTGATCTAATTTAATACATGATTTAGGATAATATTTATATATTTTATCATTTCAGACAGTTATCTTTCACCACCCATATTTAAAAGGCCTTGTGAAACAATTCTACTCTACTATACTTTAACTAAAATAATGTTGATTTAGGAACATTCACGCATTTGAGTCAAATTTGAACAGGTGTATTTATACTTTTAATCAAATAATGAAATGCAGTAGTTTGGTTTAGCTAGTGACAATTCAGACCAGAGACGACATTCAGGTTAAAACCAAATGGATTTCAGCATTGATACTGACACTCATGTGAGGTTCATTCTGCTTTCTGATTGGAGAGTTGTCCGTCGTCTAAAACACCCAATTATACCAACAGCATGTCCAACGGGTTTGTTATTGAGAATAAATTATTACAATTGTTATCAATAAAAAAAGCTATCATTGATCTGAAATGTTTTATCTTGTATCTGGGGACACAAAAGTCATGTTTTCATCTTACATATGGCTCCTTTAAAAAAATCTAAATTATTATTTATGTGGGTCTAAAGAAGCTGCACCAGCATGTAAAACAACAGGAGATTCTTTTAGACTTTAAAATGTGTTGTATTATTGATAATGGTAAGGCTCCAACAACCAAAGCTGGAAAAAAAAAAACCACACCAGGTAGAGGGCTTGATACACACACACTTTAGAGTTCACGGCAAAACTACAAACAAAACACCACACACGTTTAATGTTATGCATTATCTTAACATCACAGAAACAGATTCAGTTGGAGTCATTTAGACACTAAAAAACAGTGTCCAGATGACTACAACTGAATCTTTTTCTACGATGGAACACTCCTGGACAAATGAGGGATTACACAGAATTACCTTTAAACGTCATGGAGTTAAAATTATATCGTGACCGATCATGTTAATTGCTCTGAATGTTGTCACAAGCATGTCCTTCCTACCAAGCAAAGCAAATACATTTTTAAAACATAGATCCTGATAAGTAGGCTATTGTATTTAAAGTATGAATTAGCCATTTTTAGATTTTCATATTACAAATGAGTTCAAATGTTTAACACATTTTTAAAAGGATCTTTTGGCCCGTAGGCTTTGTTTGACAGGACAAGTGTTGAATTGAGATGAAAGGGAATTTTTAGCAAATCAGCAAACACTGCAACCGATTGCAGATGGAGCCTGGCATTGTGCTAGCCACTCAGCCACGGCACTCAGTGAACAGTGAAGAATTGTACTACAAATAGCTAATTTTCCATTGAGAGACAAGATATTTATTACCTCGAAAGACAGCAGCTTTTGCAATTTGATAATTGTAAAATTTAAACAGTAACTTTAATTTCATTGTAGTAAATTGTGTAGTACTATAGCCGAATATACTCCATTGTTGTGATTCGGTCATTTCCCTCTGGATTTCAGAAAGTCCTTTGTGTTACGTCTGCATCAAGAAAGCAATCTGAAGCATTTCCGTTAGAGCAAACTTCTTGTCATTTCCTATGATGTATTGACAAAGCTCAAGAACCGCCAACCCTTATCACTAACCTTTTGCTACTGAGTGGAGAGGGGACAAAAAGAGTGTGGAGAGAACTGAAGACGACTAAACCCTGATCTAAATTAGAACAATGCTCACACCTGCTGAGAGTGTTTCCATCTCTCATCACTGTATCTCTGGTCACAATAGAAAGGCCATTTAGCCATGTGACTGGCTTTCAGTAGACAATTCCATGTCTTATATCCACTGGTTGAAGTGGCACCAGGTAATATTGAATCTTATATTTATAACATTAAAGGAATGATATACATATCAATTTTATTTTTTGTTCTGAAGCAGTATAGTACCGTATATTGCACTAAAGCACAAGCTTGTAAATCCAGGTCATGTGGTGTCCAGCGGCCAATGAGAACCCTTTGCTCCAAACCAGGAAGTTTGTGCTCCAGTGAGTAAGCGAGTCCGCCATGGCCCTGGGCTGGAATAATGAAGGATTCACCCATACCAACGTCATGCCTTTTGAAGTCATGCCTCCTTCTTTTAAACTGTACAAAGAGCCTGTATTGGGAATAATTATTGAAAATCTACTTGACAACCTCAGAAGAAACTGTTGAAACACTGGGTATTAAAATTACTAAAATTACAACTTGTGTAGAAAAAAAAAAAGAACAAGATATGTTCTTTCTCTAGAGAAAGTCATGTGCACTTTCAGCTGACTAGTTTCCTAAACTTTCATAACTGTGTGATCACTCTTTTTTCTGATGGGCCTGTTGGTGCAGCCCATTTCCATCTGCGTAATATTGCCAAAATCAGAAAAATCTTTCCTAAAACCGGTGCTGAAAAACTTGGCCATGCCTTTGTAACATCTAGATTAGACTACTGTAACTCCCTGCTCGCTAAAAGCTCCATAAAAAGCTTTCAACTGGTTCAAAATGCAGCAGCAAGATTACTAACAGGAACTAAAAGAAGTCTCTCCACTGGCTCCCTGTTGAGTTTAGAAATCCTCCTCCTGACTTACAAAGCCATAAATGACCTGGCCTTATCCTACCTCAAAGATGCTTTAGTACCTTATCATCCAAACAGAGCACAAACTGCTGGACTTCTGGCGGTCCCAAGAGTCTCTAAAAGCACCATAGGAGGTAGAGCATTTAGCTACCAAGCTCCTGTGTTGTGGAATCAGCTTCCTGTCCATGTTAAAGAGGCCGACACTTAGTTTAAGACCAGACTTAAAACCTTCCTCTTTGAAATCGCTTATGGTCAGGCCAGTTAGGAACAGAAATAAAAACCTACAGTTCCAAGCTACGCTGCCCTAGGAGCAACAATGCTGGGGGAAGTATGGCAGCTTGAGCACTATCCTCTGCTTCTGACTACTTTTTCTATCAAACAATATTTAACATTTAATTTCACTTGCAATCTGTTCATCGCTTTTCCTTCTTCCCCTTCCCCAACGGGAGTGGAGCTGGCATATCGATGACCTGTGGATCCAGATGCTCCTCAACTGCCAGGAGAAATGGTCTCTACTCCATATGAACAGTTCTTCAGCAGCCTTCATCTGCAAATTGAAGCTCGTCCGCCTGTCCGTCCGAGGGAGTTGGATCTCTCCTTCACTGTGGAACTTCTCCAGGTTTCTACTTTTTCCCCAAAGAGGTTTGGTAGTTTTTCCTGGCCGAGTAGGAGTGTCTAAGGACATGGGGGGCTTGGGACATCTGTCTAAGGACACGGGATGCTGGGACATCACCAAGTCCCTATGAACATTGTTTATTCTGTTTTTCACGATCACAACTGTCAAAATTTCTTTTTGTAACGCCCAAATTGGTGTGTCAATAATACATTATGCAATAAAAAGCTGAGAGTAACAGAATGTTGTACAGCAGGTGGAATGATAATATTAACATGCAAAAGCTGTATTTGGAAGATCATCTAAAAGTGTCTACAGAAATACATCTGTGTGAAGTTCCTCTGAGCCTCAGTCTGAGAACTCATAACTGCATCAGCTCAGACCAAAGTCAGACTCCAGAAGAAAATAGAACTGTATCCCCACAATCATGAAGAACGTGCTACTGTTTTTGTTGATTTGTCCAAGGGCTTTTGATTCTGTTGATCACCGTTTTCTCTTGGATTGTCTGGATGCTATTTGAGATCAAATTGTTTCTGATGGCGGCTTTCAATTCGAATTTTCTTGTATTAAAAAAGTTAAAAAAAAAGGTGTTTTTCAAGGGTCCTTCTTTGGACCACTTCTATTTACAATTTACATAAACTCAATTGGTTATAATCTAAAACATAGTAGCATTAATTTATATGCAGATGATGCGATTCTATATGCTAGGGCAAATGTGATTCAGAGTATTCAAGTGAATTTTCACTCTATTAAAAAAAAACCTGTTAACGAATTCAAGTGAAGCTAAATGTATGCTGTTCTCCAAAAAATGTATCTATTCTTATGCTTGTTCGTAATGTAATAGAATATGTACCCCATTACAAATACTTCAGCATCTGGAGCTCAATGATAATCTCTTTTTCAACAAACACGTACAAGAGCTGCCATATTAAAAGCCTGAAGAAAGCTGGGACCACAATTTCAAAGGTAACTGACGGTAATACACTACGCCGTCATGGTTTAAAATCATGCATCGCACGGAAGGTTCCCCTGCGTAAATCAGCACATGCCCAGGCCCATCTGTAGTTTGCCAATGACCATCTGGATAATCCAGAGGAGTCATAGGAGAAAGTCATGTGATCAGAAGAGACCAAAATAGAACTTTTTGGTATAAACTCCACTCACTGTGTTTGTAAGAAGGAGGAGTACCATCTCAAAAACACCATCCCTACTGTGAAGCATGGGGGTGCTTTCCAGCACAGGGGACAGGATGAGAGCACTGTATTAAGGAGAGAATGAATGGGGGGGCCATGTATTGCAAGATTTTGGGACACAACCTCCTTCCCTCATTCAGAGCATTGGAGATGGGTCGTGGCTGGGTCTTCCAACATGACAATAACCCAAAGGACACAGCCAGGATAACCAATGAGTGGCACCGTAAAAAGCATACCAAGGTTCTGGGGTCGCCTAGCCGGTCTCCAGACCTAAATTCAATAGAAAATCTGTGGAGGGAGCTGAAACTGTGTTGCTCAGCAACAGATCTGAGGAATATCTGTGTGGAGGTGTGGGCCAAAATTCCTTCTGCAGTGTGTGCAAACCCGTTCAAGAACTACAGGAAATGGTTGACCTCTGTAATTGTAAACAAAAGGAAACCAATCCATTTTCTCAGGGTTCCATTTTTAAAAAAAAATGTATTCGGTCTCTCACAGTGGAAATTAACCTAAGATTTCAGACCGCTCAAGTGGGAGAACTTGCAAAATCGCAGAGTGTACAAATACTTAAATTTTCCTCACAGTGTATGCATTCTACAGAAACAGCCTTAAAACCTCTGAATTGCATTCAGCTGTGAGGTTCATTGCAGGAGAAGGATACATAACCCACCACTGTCCATTATATTCTAAAGTAGGATGGCAATCATTGGATGTAAGAAGAGAACAACACTGCCTTTTGTTTGTTTGAAATAATCTGGCAAAATCCCAATATAAAACGAGTTTGCTGAACATCAGATCAAGGATTCGCCGATTAAGATGTCAGGGCATTCTTCTTTTAGCTCAGGGAAAGAGACTTACAGGAACTTTGCCTCTGGCTTATGGAACAAAGCTCAAAATCTTTTTTATTTAAATTATTTTATGTCTTCTAATGAATTCAAAGCACTTTTAAGCCTATTCTTAGTACGAATACTCCTGTTTTAAATTATTGTATTCCATATAGTGTATTTTTATTAAATATATTTTATTGGCATTATATCTGTATATCCTGTTTAATTTGTAATTGTGTTTTTGTGTTAACAGTACGCTCTTGTAAATGAGAGCTTGCTCTCAAGGGCCCTCCCTGTATAAATAAAGGTTTGTGGCACATGGTGATGTAAAAATGTGCCTTTTATTGTTTACCTTGAGTATTTATCTTTAGTATAAAGTATTTCATACAGCGAATAGAGGTGGAATCGGTGATTTCATTACTTCATTTGATGAAATCAGATAAAGGTTAATGACATAAACGGCCAAATGAACCAGCATTTAAAAAAGGGTTATGATTTTTTTAGTTTAATTTAAAAATGACTACTCCTCATTCAACATAATCCATGAAAGTAGCCCATGTTCAAGAAAAAGAAAAGCAGTGGCTTGGTTGATAGTTTGTAACTGACTTAATTAAGGTAAGGTTTAGTTTAGTTGCCTGATTGAATCCTTAAATAGTATTGTATGCAAATAAGTCCTACTTTAAACCTTAAACCTCTGAAGTTTAGTAAGTGTAAGACACTGCATGCGCTTCAGAGCAATTCAAATCTAGCACTGTTGTCATACATCCTCAGAATATCACTCAGAAACAGGAAGCTGAAACCAATGAATAGGTTTTACAACAAATGTACATAACACATTGAAAAGGAACAAAAATCACATTTAAAATTACTGAAAGCATACTAATGCATTTCTCATTGTATTTGCTCTGTCTGCAGTAGTTCTGCCAAATAAACTCTTCTACATAGAAAACCAGTGATAATGTATTGGTCTGGGCTGCAGTGTCAGGCTGCACTCAGCCCTGCTTCAAAGCCTTTACCATGAGCAGAATGTGCAGGAGACACTGGGCTCTTTCTAGTCCAGAGCAGGTCCAGAGTTGTCCCACCAGTCAGACACACTTTGATCATCCTTTCTCTCCTGTCACGCTTTGTCGTTTGTTCATGCGACGAACAATAACAGATCCACACAACTATTCAAGTTTAACAGTATTATCAGTAATATGCATACTAAAGCATTCTTTAGCAATGAGTTGACTAACAAATGAAAGAAAGTCGTGTTACCGTCTATGGGGCTCTTTGTGGTTCAGCCACCGCGCAGGCGAAGAGTCACTCACCTGTGTGAGGCTTCAGGTTGATTGTGGCTCAAACAAGGATTAGTTCATTGTTGTTATGGTTCCTTTGCTTCAAATCATTCTTCTTTAGAAATGACTGAAACGAGACCACTCAGGCTGCATTACAAACCCTTCACTGCAGGTAATGTTTAGATTAAATATATTCTACGAACATGGAATATTTGGAGCTAGCCTAGAGTGTCGATATTTCCAAATTGGTGCCGGTAAAATGTTAAAAAAGCATAACACATTGAATAAACATAGTGGAAACAACATAAGACAGGAAGTCACCTTTTTCGATAGGCAAAAAAAGCGTGGTGTCTTATACATTGCAAAACCTTGTGCATATTTCTTAAGGTATGCAATATAAGTCTATGCAGAGCAAGGACCTTGTACTAAAGCAGTTTCTGACAAACATTTTATGAAGTAAATACATTTAAACATGCTGCGGCAGTGTCCTCCAGAAGAAACCATGTGAATTAGCAGAGTATTCCAACAGTCAGATATTCCAGAGTAATGCTGTGTTACGTACAAGACAAGACGAAGACAAGATATAGGCAAAATATTGCAATGGGGTTTTGTTCTACTATGCATTTAGTATCGGAAACCATAAAGCTGCGATGCTCCACTACTTCCAGTTATAGTGCCTGGACAGGAGGGGGCAGCACTGTACATTGAAGTACTGGATTCATGTGGATCATGTTGGATGATTAAGTTACAGCCAAAGCTGGTCTTATCAGTATTGTTAATAGTAGCTTTGGAGCAGATTGGTGTAAACAAAAGGGAGGAAGCTTGTATTACAACCATGTGCATTTTCACCTTTACAAATGCATTTTAATAACTTATAGGAACTCGATTAGTGCATCCATTAAAATTTACTCTGGGTAAAGTATTGTCGTTTATAATATTAAACCATAATACTTGGGGTACTGTATCAAAACATGAATTGTCCTTTATGTATCGTTTCATGACAAAAGCATATAGTCCCAGTCCTATAGTTAAGCATTAGACTTCAAACAGTGCAAGAAATCAACATTTAACTTGATTTATGAACTCAAGCCACTAGAACGCCCAGAAAAACTGAGGTGGTCACATGTTCATACATAATTATGCTCATTCACACATTTCCACACATTCCTCTCTACTTATACATAAAGTGACTTCAAGTATTGTTAAGCACACATCAGATTATATGTTAGCTGGACTCATTCACAATCTTTGCCTGTTACCTTGGTGTCCCACAGGGCTCTTTTCCCCTCTGGTCTTTGGCTCCAGAAATGTTCAGATGAAAACTGTGCCCAGCGACCGCATTCCTGTTGTCTCTCCAGTAGATGCAAAGTCCAATTTTTTGTCTCGTCCGTTTACATTTCCGCTCTCAACAGTATGATTCAATTAAGTTATGATTCGGACTTAGGCTTTTTGTAATGTGCATGACCACCTGGAAATGTTCCAGGCTTAAAAGAGCCAAACATTTACAGAGTGGACCCAGCCGCAGACCCTGCAGGTGCACTAGTGAAGAGTGTCCAGCAGAAATGTCCAGCAGGTGGCACCACCTGTGCTCATATGGACAATTAAACAGTCTGCGTTCTTTCTTTGCTGGCTTACCTTGCTTGTCCTTATAAGAAATCTGCCTCCAACGAGCCTCAAAGCTCTGCCCCACTTGGTTTGTACTTTTAAATGATTTAGATATGTTCTAAGTTTGATCAAAAACAGAACTGCAGATGAGCTATTTCTAAAAAGCAACTCATTTGTGGCTTACGTTTTTTGTTTTCTAATCTTCAGAACTGAAGACATGTAAAAGAGACTACTGACATTTTAAATGACAGTTAAAATGACACTAGTTAGAACTCCATGACTCTACATGTTGCCGCTCGAGAACTTTTGGATAGAACACACACTATAAAAAAATAAAAAAGACCCAACAGTTTAAAAATGACTTTATATTTAAAATTGCTTTGAATCTCAAATAAACCTGACGCCAGAGTGTTTTAGATTTCAAAGTGAGTCTTAAAAAGGGGCTACGTGTAGTTTGGAATTCCATCACTTTGTCAACCCAGCAGCTTGCTCTTTTCCACTGTTCATGTGTGCACGACGCACTGAGTTTAGAATGATATCAATTGTACTATATATCCAAATTGTTTATGCAAAGCTGTGCTCATTCCTGCCCATGTGGTCTTGTGTCCCACATCACACACTGCTCAGCGAGAGGGGAGGGGCCTTCAGGACACACAGGACCGGTGTTGAGACCGGTGCACAAACTCACCTCTGCGGCAGCTAGAATCTGTCCAGGCGCTCGCTACGATCCCTCCTGGCTCTTTCTGCTTTGTTTTCGCTGTCTGTATCATGTCCTGTTGTGAAAAATCCTCTGCAAACGTTTTAACGGGTGTGCAATGTCACTTTTCCCCACAACTAAACACTTTTGGTGGTGCTTTCAACATAAAAACTTGAGCATTTCCCACCGGCAGAAAGGCCCTTATTGTGATAAGGTTTGACAATGAGGCAATGCACAAACTCTGTGCAAACAGAAGAATGACAGCTGAAGATAGAAAACATCACGTTTGGTTCAGAGGCAACTCTGGCAGCAGTAAAATTGTAACCATGGAGACACATAGACGCGAATAACACCATAGTTACAGATTTTGCGTAAAATCTGGCCTAATCCCTCAAAATAATACAGACTGTAAAGCTCCGTTTATGCTTGACGAGTCTGCGACGTCTGCAACGTCTGCAAGGGTCTGTGCGGCAAAATGTCTTCACTTTTGCAGATATGCCCCACCGCACGGCGTCCATGAAATGAGCAGGATTTCCTAGCAGCAAGCTCAGATTTCTACTGTCTGCAGCTGCATGAATGGACAGACTATAAATACTGCCAATGTTGTCTCCGCTGCACTTCGTGCAGAATTCATATGTGAGAAGCTTAAAAGTGACTGTGATAGTGTCTGTCAGCTCCTCAGCATGAATGTAGATTCATTAAAAGGTCAAATTGGTCTTGTCTTTTTTGGAAAAGAAACTACACATAACCCCTATAAATAATGCAGAATCTTAAATATAAGTCTGAAATAACATGCTAAACGCAGCATTGGCCACACATCACAGTGCTAACTTTTTCACAGCACCAGTTTTATTGCACAGTCATAACTTCCACAGAAGGGCAGAGTCAAAAGAAAAAGCGATTCAAATTGTAGCATGCATCACCAGTGAACAAAACATATCAGCAAAGGAGCTTGTCCAAGTTTGAATAATGACTCAAAATATCAACATATTTCACTAAATCAACTCTTAACCCTCCAAACTGATGCCACTTATATTTAGTGTGACTACATGGGGGATTTCCCCAAGTGCAAGTACTTACACTGCCTGAAAACATTTCAGCTTTTGTTTTGTTACGACTAATGTCTGAGGACATTGAAAACCCTAGTCTGCCATATTGGGTTGAACTTTACATGAAATAACAAAACCTGTCACTTTTCTCACAGTCACAGAGTTTTATCTGTTGATTTGAGTCTGCTCTGTTACTCGGAGCATTTGGTCTGTTTTAAACATTTGCACTAGCACAAGTCACCATGTTTGTTTTGTGAGAGAATGGATCATGCTTCTCTCCAATTGGTTAATCCACCTGTCAATCCTGCCCATCAGAACTCCACTGGCTGAGTCTCTTTGAATTGTACAAATATAAACACAGGCTGGACAAGCATGTTTGAATAATTCTAGATCCTAATAATGGTGTGTGTGTGTGTGTGTGTGTGTGTGTGTGTGTATGTGAGTGTGGGCAGGTCCGAAGTGTGTGGGGGCCGATAACGTCAAGAGTAATATCGGTATCAGCCAAAAGCACAGACACCTGCCGATCCTTCTCAGATACAGGAGAAAAACAGTGACAGGCTTTCTGCGGCTGTATCTAACATTTACAGCCTGTGCCGAGTCAAAACACTGAGGAATGACAAAGTTACAGACTGGAAAAGTACCAGAAATGTTTTACACAGAACGTATTAAATTATCCGCAACAAATTCAATCTCGACCTGTGATAAACGCAATGTTTTCTTCAACATTATTCACTGGTTTTCCTCCTACTGCGATCAGTTTAGACAAGTTTACTCTATATGAGTTTAGTGTGAGAGATTTAAAGGAGAAGAGACTGTAATAATGGTCTGAGGAGGAGGCGCAGAGGCAGAGCCCGACAAATGATATGGCTGGAGAGACTTTAGTCTGAGAAATAATCTAAATAAAACAGAACGGAAGTGTGTGAAAGCTAATTTGACTCCAATAAAGAATAACCGCGTTTAGCCTATCTATATCTGAACATAGAACTAAATAAACCAGAGCCATAATCAAACTTTTTTCCTTTTTTTCATAAATGGTTCTAACTGGTTCTATAGATTTTGAATAAAAAATACAAACGTTTAAAATAGCCCAAAATGTTATCGGCTTTAAATGTCCATATCGGGAGCACCACTAATGACCACTAGGCGTCCAGATGAGCAGCCCTAATATGAACATGTCGTATGTCGGTCTCTGTCCACTTTTCTTGCAAAAACCACTTTAATGAACTTTTAACCCTGTGAGTGTTTCCTCACCATTATTTTACTCTGTTGTATTGTGATTTGATTCCTGCATTGTCCTGAACCTGAGGCTCGAGCACTCAGAAAAGTGATTTTTTTCATCCACCCCGCCCATATCTCCGCACTTAAATATTATACATTTATTCTATTGCGCTTTAAACATGCTCTTGAGGACCTTTACTTTGGCATTTCATGTTCTAGAAAAAAAAAAAAAAAAGTCTTTACAAAAAAACAATATTAGTTTGTCACAGCCTTGGGAGACGCCAGAGTAACTGAGCTTTGGCTCCATCTACTGGCTGCAGAGGAATTGCACTGAGTTCAGATAACATAGATTCATGATTTCAACGCATTTCAAGCTAGCCTCTGACTTTCTGGTCCAAGCACTCGGATGTACTGATCGGCAGAAACCACCAGAACAAGTCTGGCCATGATTTATGGACTTAAAAACAGCAGAGAAGCTTCTTAGAGCCACGTCACACAGCGAAAACGTCGAGAAAACGTCACGCATGGGGGAAATTCTGAATAGAAAGTTTTTTGACGCTCGGTGGGGAGAGGACTTTCTAACAGGGATTCATCAAACTAGTATGAATGAAGCTAAATGCTACTCCAGGTATGTTTTTGATGAGGGAACAATGTTCATAAATGGTTAAACGCTCCAAAAAGTCAGTTTTGTACATGTTCACTGCGGTCTTTTAGGATTAAAAGAGTTGTGATCTGACGTGGCCTGTCTGAGCGGTGAGTGTTGTAAATGTGTCCATTTTGATGCTTCGTTTATTTCCTTCACATCAGTTAGCGCTTAGCTGGTGAAATGCTAACACAACATTGTAAACCGTGTTCTCTCATTGGCTACAGTAAAGTAATTGTGGCTGTATCCGTGTTTACTGGACTCACGTTGACATGTAAATGAGTCGTGAAAAGAGGCGTCAGAATTTACGCATATGAATTATTGCAATGCACACGCATTAGTTAGGCTCACAGCAGCCTCATGAATTCACTTCAATAGAAACACGGGGAAAACAAACCGGCAGGAGCGGGTGGCTTCAATCAAACTTCAAAATGTATAATTGACAGGGCTGCATCAATTTAGAATCATTTTATTAGATTTGACGATGCATCTACAAACTATTCTCCTCCCCACCCCTAGTGCTGATGCACACCATCTTAAAACAATCGCATTGAGAGGATTTTGCCCTTTCCTACCAGACAAGAGACCTCCAAATGTATTATACAACACAAGGAAGACCAACAATGTTTATTCAAACAGGAAAAGCTCCAAAACTCATATGAAACACTGTGGCAGGTTAGCAGTGAAACACTGGCGAGCAGAGGTGCAAAAAGACCATAATTACCTGAACTAAACCAGAGGCCGCTCCTTCAGTCACTGGGCCATCTACAGCTGCTCCGCCTGGCCTCTGTTTGTTGAAAAACTCCTCTGAAATTCCCCACTCTGTAAAAAGGAACGTAATTTGAACTTCAAATAGATCGTTTCAGGCCAATATATAATAATTAATAATCCAAAAATAAATAATGTAAATCATAATAATAATGGACTGTGTAATAATAGACTGTGTAGCCGGGGACCATAAAGCCCTTAAATCACATGAGCCTGGTCTCCACAGAGTTGGAGCTGTGAGGGGGAGGCTTACCTGGGTTGACGGTGTCTGCATCGATCATGCCTCCTTCTCTGTAGCTCTCCAGCTCCTCCACTTTGACCTTGTTCCAGGGGATGTAGGTGACGCCGTGCTCTACGTCCCAGAACTTTTTATGTGCCGATTTAATGCCTTTGTTCAGAGCCCAAGCAATCTGCAAACAGGAACAGTCAGTTTCTTGAAGGCGCACAAGGCTGTTGGGGCAAAGGGAAACAATAATTACCTTAAATGGTTTCTGATTGACTCGGAATGGTCCTCGACTGAGCTTGTTCAAGGCTGTGTTGGCATCTTGTCTATGGATCATGACGATGTAAGCACAGCCTCTTGGTGGAATCATCTGTTTAATAAAGAAAACAAAAGAACCATGTTAGCGACACATTATGTAGCGCCTATAATGCAGAGGCGTGGTGCTTACATTTACAGACTCAATCTGACCAAACTCTTCCAGGAGCAACAGTATATCAGCCTGCTGAGTCTTTTTGTCCAGCTGACCCACCCAAAGTGTAGTGCTGCAAACTTTTCACAACAACAACAAAAACAATGTTATTTCAGGTCAACGGCAGCAACAGTCTAAAAACTAAATGCGAAATTTCTAAGCTGTCTGCGCTGTACGGTTCAATCCCCCGAACCCCCTTTAAACAAGTCCAGCTTTTAAAACGAAGGAGAAATACATTTAAAACTTTGATGGGACTGCAGCTTCCTCCCATCCCCTGGCAGAATGCAGGTGTGCCTCACCACTGAGAGTCTGGCCCTTGATGCTGGGGAGGCCTCTCTGTCTGCGCTCCCTCTCCTTCTCTCGCTCACTGCGGTCCATAGAGTGAGACCTCCTTTGGCGCTCTCTGGAGCCCGAGCGAGTGGGTCTGTGTTTGGACCTTCTGGAGCGGGAGGTGGACCGGGAGCGCCTCCTGTGGGGAGATCTGAAACACAAGCAAACTAATGAGACATAGTGAATAAAAAAAAACTATAGACTGTGCATTGACGTATACACATCCATTCTGGAAGTAATGCACACCGGTCAAACAGTAAGACCGTTTTCAAAACTGACAAGATGGTGTACACTGTAAGACTCTATTTGGAAAGCTTTCATAAAATATTAGTGATGTTGTGCGCAGCCCAACACCCCTTACAGTGTTAACAGGACCCTGGTAATATGAGTTTTGGGAACTAAATCGGGTTGACATTAGAATGTTGACACGTGTTATGCAAATCCTGTGAAATGCCCTTTTATTCCGACTTGATAGTGAAGCGGGTTTACCTGGAATGAGACCGGGACCTCCTCCCATAGCTTCTGTGTCTGCCGTCTCTCCTCACAGGAGAGTCGTCTCGGAGAGGCTCCTGAGAAGGCCACAGATGGTCACGAGACTCCGGCTTAAATATGTGCCGATCAGAACATAGGAGTGTGTCTTACCCGCGTGTAGGGCTCATTTACAGCCGTGTACGCCATGTCAGGCCCTGGATGCATCACCTCCTGGTTCAAAACGCTCCCATCATGCTGTGGGGAAAGGGAATGCATTTGAAGTCACTGTACTGACGTAATGTAGTGAATCCAAGGTGAAGCTTTTTTTGAAAGGGCATACCGGGACCATCACATGTGGCTGAACCTCCTGTGCATTAGGCAACTGCCCAGCAAACTGTTTGAGCACATTTTCTGCTATGCTTCTGTAAAGGAAACACACAGACTCAGAGAACGTGGTGTAACAAAGAGGATTTGGACAAGAGAAACTCACAAGAGCTGAGCATGATTTTCTCTGGATGTTTTATCCTCTGGTTCATCCTCATATTCAAACCGGTCCAGAAGTTTCTAAAGACAGTATACATCTCAAGTTACCTATTGTGTTGAACTGTACTTTTATAATTCACATAAGAGTGGGTTTTACCTCAGCCAAGGAGTTGTTATTGTACGTGCTAGGATGAGCTGCAGACATCTGAGCAGGGTTTGCCAAGTTGTTTTCAATGGCAGCTGCCAGATTCTCATTCCCCTGCTGCAGGTTCTGGAGCACTCTCTGTAACTGCAACATCCATTTCACAGTTAGAATGGTGACGAGGAAGTCACAGTACAAGTGCGGCAGTGCCTCACCTCCTGGCCCTGAGGAGACTGGAAGAGCTGGGCCATAGCAGTCAAAGCCTCCATGTCGGACATGTGAGGCTCCGCGGGCACAGCCGGAGCAGCGGGCACAGCGTTTATGTGAGGCTCTGTGTTCACAGGCTGGAAAACTGTGAGGACAAAATATTTTGAGAAACAGACACTAGGAATAGAAAAAAAGCCAGAAGAGTCACAAGAGGATTCCTATGAAACAAAGTGATGAGCAGCACCTGAACACTTTGCACAGGCCTTGTTACTATGGCTACTGGTCTACACTGTTATCTATCCCTCATAGAGGTACTTCAAACACACAGAAATGGGAGGTAGAACCTCTGCTAAGCTACTTGTTAAACATGACAGTATTATGGAGTGTAGAGGTGTTGACCTTCAGTAGCTGCCGTCACCACAGGCCCATGAGCCATGTCCATGAGGGGCTGGATGATGTCCATGTCAAACACCCCGTTCTTCTGCCACAGGTTTAGCACACGCAAGATTTTGGTCTGGCAAAGAAAAGCAACAATAGTTGTTCTCTTGTTCAGAGCTTCAGAACTAAACAAGTGTCCCCCCCACACACTGTACCTTGTCCTCCTCGGGGCAGCAGTACAGGTTGTGGAAGGTCTCTGTGAAGTTCTTGAGGAATCTGGGCCCAAAGACGTCTTTGTCCACCCCAAACTGATGTCGAGACTGCCGCACGATGGAGTCCACCACATACAGTCCCGGGATCTTCAGGTCAGGCTTGCACTGGAAACATCCGCTCAGTTATTCAAGTGTCACAAACGGCCTCTAACACCAGGAATGTTTTTGGCTTACATTTGGGTTACATACCTTTTTCACAAACTTCTCCACAAGCTGGACAACATGTTTGTACAGCTAAAAAAACAAACAAAAAACGAAAGTCATGCCAAGCAATTGTTCTGTCAAAAAGCATTCAACCAAACACATGAGGCCATTAAGGGCTGGAAAAAGTTCAGGTACAAATGTTAAAGGAACAAAAAGTACCAAAACATAGTTCTTGGTGGGCGCAGGGAAAGCGCTACAGGAACTTACTAGGCAATGTTCCATTCAAGAAATGGATGTTTTATAGATGTTATCAACTAAATATTTATTTATTAATTTAGATAAAAATCAATACTTTAAAAAAAGTACTGTTCAGCACAGAAAAACAAGTCTGGTTCATGCAGTGGCACCCGAGAGGAAAAAGAAAAGCCTATGGACACAAGCTGAAATCATAAACACAATATTCACTTTTGATCCTTTTGGGGGAAATATACAGTCTTTGATACTCGATGCCAGAATGAACTAAAACATTTGTGAAACGGAACAAACTTTTCATCACTAATTATATTAATAATATCAACTAAAAAATATATAATATACATATACATATACATATACATATATATATATATATATAAAATATATATTTATTTTTTATCAAAATTACAACGTAAATCATTTATATTATTAGATTGTGACTAATACATTATTGATATGTGCTCTTAAGAGAGTGAGAGACTCTTAAGAGAGTGAGAGAATGAGTTTGTGAATAATCCTCCATCTGACATGTACGTCCACAAACATGATACATACATAAAACATAACCGACTTGACTTGAGACTCTTGGTCAATGTTGTCTCCATAAATGTGAACGTATACTGTGTACAGCCCCGTCTCCATGAACTAAATCAAACTAATAAATGTTAGCACAAGGGCTGGACGAAGCATAAAAATGAATCCCAAATTTGATTCATTGATTAATCAGATTTCTGGCCCAGCCTGAGCACACGTACTGCTTTAATCTGATGGGTTTAGTCTTAGTTATTGTGTTTGCATTTGAATTTAATCTATTTCATTGTAATCTAGTAACTCTTAATTGATCAAACTGTTGAACTACATTTTATTATATTGCTCAATTTTAATCAATTGTGTTGTGCTGCACTTAGAGGGAGGCAGGTACAGGCGCGCGCACCACACACATGGGCACTTCCTCCCCCTGCCATAAATGGCTGTGGGTCTGTGAAGGGAGAGGAGCAACAGCCTCATTAGCGTGTAAATGCAGCTCTCCAAGAGCAAGGGTTTGGAGGTTGAATCTTAAAGACGACCTGAAGACTCCCTCCACAAGCGTTACATGGACGATCACACTTCTAACTCACTACGTCAGGGCTATTCAATTTAATTTCCTGAGGGCTAGATTTCTTGGGGGCCGTGGCCTACAAACCAGGTCTGAAGCAAGACTAACCCAGAATCAAACAAGGTCCCCCCCCCCCGTAGATAGTTTGCGTTGTTAATTGATAGAATTACGAGTCCCACAGTCCTTCACAGCATCCGCTCCTCCCCCACGCTGCTCAGCACTGCTGGAGCGTCAGTGTCGATGCACACCAACTTTACAGACTTGACTTGAGCAGAGGTCTGAGTGGGGAAAGAGACGTGTGGTTTGGGGAAACACGTGGAAGAAAGACGGTTTTGTGGACGTTAGAGCTGTGCTAAAAGTGGAGCTAATGTGGAGCTAACAACAAGAAAACAAACTTCTGTGATGATGCTGTGTGAGGAAAACATCCAAACCAGTGCTATAGTGCAAACCTGGACAGATCAGGAGCCACAGGTAAAAACACAGGTCAGAGTGTAATAAAGTCTGAACATGACAGAGTGAAGCTGCTGTGAGCTCTGACTGTGTCCACACTAATGTGACTGTGAATACAAACACGATGCACTCATTTATTCACTACATGAAGAGTTTATTCTCACTAAGCTAAAACTATAACAAATCTTGAGCTCAGAAATCATGACACAAGTCCATGTTCCTGCTGCTGCTGCATGAATATGAACTCAGTCTTTCACCTGCTGCAACAGTGTCCACAAAGAACTATTACTAGGTTACATACAGCCATTTATTTCTTACAGTTTTGTTTTTTTATTGTTTTACATTTTATACCTTGTTTTATTTTATTTAGTCACACAGTCTTGCACCATTTAAACTGACAACTAACACAGTAGAACACATGTGCTTGTGAAAAGATCATAATAAACTAAAGCCAGTGACAAAGTAATGATGCACCTGCCACTTTTACTGTATTAGAGCTGCTCCTGACACAACGGCTCTCTCCCCTCACTCTCTCCCCTCGATCCACCCCCCCAATCCACCCCCCCACAGCCCTGAGAAATTAGAAAGTATGATCAAATAAAACAATACAAACTGCAACTATATAATCACATATTAGCCCGAAATAACAGTCATTATTGGAGTTTAAGCTTAGAACAGGCTAAAGCACATTTATTTTAAGTGTCGTTCAGACGGTGACCGTCTTTCTTTGGTTTGAAGAACACAGGGCCGGTCAGCTGTGCAGACGGGGCCGGTCAGCTGCGCAGACGGGGCCGGTCAGCTCCCTGTTTGGCGCTTCACTGCGGTGAATGAGGCGTTTTAAGGAGAAGACTCACTCATGTTACTTCTCGTCACTGTGGATCACTTTTACCACTGCGGGTCCACGAGCAACACACAGACTACTTTCTGCACGGAGCTGACTCGCACTGCTGCGATTATGTTTCACATTTTACACGAAAAGCGCATGGGATCAAAGTGCACGAATGTACACGTATTCTCTTCTCATATTTTTCAGACATGTTTATATCGCCAAATGAGCGGTTAGAAGCACAGCCAGTTTAAAAGTTAGTATTGAAAAGGGGAGGGAGATGAGCATGAAGGGAACCAGGACAGAAGTGCACGCGGGGGAGAGGAGAAGGAAAGAAGGGACAGAGGAGGGACAGAGCGTATATTGCACACACAGAAGCCTCGTTCTAAGCTGTTCTGTTGCTCAAACACATTTTTCATGTATAATGTGTGCACATTTCCCCAAACGCCTCGTGCCCTTCCAAACGGACGTGCACCACACTTTGAGATAGGGCTTAACATAGGCTCTCTTATATTTGAGTTAAATTTAGGCTGGGCATCTTCATATGAGGTCAACTTCTTGGTTATCATATTCCACGATTGAGTTTCTTTACCCCTTTACAGCAGTTTGGTGAAATGTTTGAAGACCCTTACATGCTGTTGACCACTGTCTGCTTTGTCCGCGCACGCTTGGCCCCAGTGCAGTTCTGTATGTGTGTGTGCGTGTACGATGTCTCACAATCACAGCTTGTCTCTCTCAAACAGAGGTGTGTACAGAGAATAGTTTGGGACTCTGGGCGTCATCACAGTGCTGTAGAGGAGATGATGCTCATCCTGCGTGACATTAGTGTGCAGATGTGGCGCAGACACACGGGCCGCTCAGAGGACCACCAGGACATGGCTACAGTGCCGTTTTAATGTTGTGTTTCAGCACACGATCTCTCAATTTCACATCGAGACATGTCCGATGCGTATCGTGACATTCAAGCATCGCCCCGAGCAGCAGTAGTAAACATTAAAATAACCTGAAATAACCCCCCATAGAAAGATATCACCTCACCAACATACACAACAGACGAGTCTTTAAACATAGGCCTTTGTTTAAGTGGTAACACAGGTAAACACAGACAGCCCTGGCAACCAATGCAAATACCACACAAACATTTGATTAAAGCGTCACAATGTAAAATAAAAACTGAGGAAAACTCTGGTGAGGGGAAAAGTGCAGTGTCTGTGGCAGTGATACGTGTCACTGGTGTCAGAACACGAGCACATACCTTTATGGCTTTGATGGCAGACTTCGTCACAGACATCATCTTTGCTCTGGATATGGGAGGCTTCATGTCAATCATGGAGAAAAGCTGAAGAAAAGGAAACAAAGCCCAGCTCATTTCAAATGACTTATCATGTTTAAAAAAAGATACACTTTCTCAAACCGTAGAGTTAAGGCAAAACAACAGTTTTGTTGTTGTGTTTATTTGCAACATAAAAGCTTTCTCTATACTTTTGACAAACCTAGTCCAATCTTTTCCTTAAGATGTTGTATCATTATTTCATTGACTCCACTTGCATAAGTAGATTTATAGACATTATAACCTCAAATCAGAGACATAAAAATCAGACCTTAAAGTAGAACCTACACACACACACACCAAACTTTAGGATTTAACACAACTTTGATGTGGATCGTGAATTACAGAAGGATTCGTGGATTTCTAATTCTAAGACTGATTTATGGAATAAACAAAAAATAAAAAAATTACCCCAACTCTCAGTAAGATCTTGTTTACTCAAATACCAAATAAGATATCCAACATAATATAGGTACATGTTTTTGCATCTGAATGTCAACAAAATGAAGAAAGAAATTTAAACCTGGCTTTAACCATTGTTCAGTTTTATAAAGTTGCAAATATGTGACTTTTTTTCTCCTCCACACATAAAATGACTTATTTAGATATTAAAGGTTTAAAGGAAAACGTTCTTACATTTATGTGAGGAAACTAGAAACTATACATTTCAAATGGATATCTCTACATGTAAGCTATTTTTCCTATTCACCTGCAATGTCTCGGCTTAAAAAAAGTCAAATCATGATAGAACAGTGGAACACCTAATGATAATAACAATACAGTATTCACATTTGCACCTCTGGCATAAGACTGAGTGATACGGGCCAAAGTCCACCACTGACACAACCTTCAACTGTCCGTATTTAATTTAAGGGTCAGATTGGTTTAACTTTGCTTACAGATAATACACTTAAGGCGTCTGCTTTGTAGTTCTTAATAAATTATTCTTGATAGTAAAATGGTGTCGCGGGGCCCAGCTTCAGGACGACGTAACGTAATCACGGGCCTATCTTAACCTTAACTGCTAGTCAATATTAAAACTTTGTATTTTATCATTGAGTGGACGTCAGAAACACATATGTCCACGGTTGATTTCAGGTGTCACTCGTATCTGGTCCACTGTAATCCAGAGCGACACGCTTTAGAAACCATGTTACAGCTGTTATCTGATAGGTGTGGCAGAGCTAAGCTAACTAAGCTAACAACATATGTACCTCCGCGTTGAAAGCGTTTACAGCGTCCATGTTGACTTCTTCTCAGGTGAAACAGCAATGTATTTTTTGATATATAGCAACGTCCAATACTTCGCTATATCATAATTATGAGTAAAACAAACATGAAGGATCGATATTCTCTAGCTAATGTTAACGAGCAACTGCGTCCTCGCGCGGACTCCAAAGTCACGTGGTCAGTAAGACTAATACGTCAGAAAGGAAAAACGATTTTTATTTGTAGAAATTAATCAAATCTCCGGTATATCATGTTTAAATGTATAAGAAGATTGGAATGACAAAAAATATATTGTACAAACAAAAAACTATTTGTTTCATTTCTCACTCGTTTTGTGGCCAATGCTGCGCCCTTGTGGCCAAAGACACACATTACAGCACACAGACGAGTGCAAGTCCATTATTTATCTTTTCTGCTCATGGTCTTAACTTAAACTAAACACGCCTGGGCTCTTGGTTCATTCGTGTGGAGAGACTTCCAGAAGACAACACACCATATTCTTATTATTTTTCTGATGGAGAACTCAACAGCTGAATGGGAGTATTATTATGACTATGTGGATCCGGTCCTAGTAGACGAAACCAAACTCACATTCAACAAATGTAAGGATTATTTTCAGATTGTCTCTTAATTTTTAAATACTTATCTTTGCTAATTTTTTCCACAGACCTAATTGTTATAATATTTTGGTTTATTCTGGCTGCATTTGTGGGATTTCTTTTTCTAAGTTTGAATCTACTCTCTCGATTTGGAACCATGACTAAGTAAGTAATAACCTTCCCAGAGAAATTGATTCATTTTAACCATTATATTGGTTAATAATTGTATATTTTACTTTCAGAAATAACCACGACCCAAACAAAGGGAGTTCTTCCTGACACGTGGCTGTAAATATCTTTAGTTTAATCATGGTATTAATTAACAAATAACAATTACATCTGGGGTTATGGCCGTTGAAGTCATTTGTACACATGCAGTATTATTAAAAAAAAAACTAATATTATTTCAACCATGGCCTTTTAAATCACCACGGATAAACGCAACACATTAACTATACAATAAAAAAAGAATAGAAATACAATTCGGTGCTGTAAATGTACACCATAAAACTAAGACTATGAACGTTCGTGTTGATTTATTGTTCTTTAGTTGACGTTATGATGTCGTTACAGATGCTTCTAACGGGCGACTGTGATAATGCGGGCCCCTTCTTCTTCTCCTTCTTGTGTGTGTCTTCGGTCACCAGGCGGACGTGGGTCATGAACAGTTGGGCAGACGGGACCCCGCTCCACAGCTCGTGGATGTAAAGGGAAGACAAGAACAGCCCAGCATCTGCAAAAAAAACAAAAAACTTACAAATTAACTCTAAAAAAAATAAGAAAAATGCCATGCAAATAAAGTGCCTTATTTTATCAATTAGTCGATGAGTCAAACGATTATTTCTGTTGTACATTGATGTTTTTTTAAATACATTATCACCCAAATAAAGGTAGAAATATGGTGTCTGACTTCTAGATAATGAATATTTATGGGTAAAATGTGTTATTGATAAAAATCTGAAATTGGTTACACTTTTTTTACATTTAGATTTGATAATGCAGCGGTCTTTGTTATAAAAGGTCTTTTTGAAAGTTTTCTAACGATAAAGATGGTCAAAATGAAAAAATACGATGATTTTTTTTAAAAATCGACTAGTCATTATTAGACGACGAATTGTTTGTCTAAAAAAAAAAACTTTCAAATTTAGTAGCGGAAGTTATAGATTTATTATTCATATAGTAATATTATCCCTTTTTAGTTACTATTACTAATGAAATATTAAAGTCATTAATCTCCATGGAAACAGTCAGATAACGCTTACAATAAAGTTACTGGTCAGATCTATATAAATATAATAATAATAATAATAATACATTTTATTTAAAAGCGCCTTTCAGAACACCCAAGGACACTGTACAAGAGAATAAAACAACAGAATAAAACACATACATTCACATGCCTTAGTTTTATTTATTTTTGTCAAATCCTTATTTTTATCCATATTTTATTTTCTCATAGTTTATATTATTGACTATTTTTCACTGTTGGGTGTAGCACCTTAACGCCGAAGATCCAAGTGTTCACTGAAAATGGCAATAAAACGTCTTCTGATTCACATGAAAACAGCGCAAATGTGATAAATGTAAGATAGAGACATCTAATGACAAAACAATGCCGTATCCATGGAGACGGGCAGGTGGCGTACCTTCCAACAGAAAAACTACATAGTGCAATTTTAATTATGATCAGCCATTTATACAAACGTACTCAATGTATATTGTTCTCTCATCACACCACACACAAAACTAGAACGAAACCCATTTTTATACGACAAAAATGGGTGATTAGACTGATCAATCATGTACTTATAATTTGGTAGATTTGTATACTGCTACGTTTATGTATGTAGTAAAATATAATAAAATCCCTAAATAGTTGAAGACAAAGTTAACCAGAGAGAAAGTAAATATAACTTAAGGGGAACGTGCTTGTTTGACAGACCTTATGTGAGAACGACCACTGTTTATCAAGTAAAGGAGTTTTATTATGGAAGAGCTGCTGTGCAGAGTAAAAAAAAAAAAAGGCAGTGTCTTTACAAAAATAGTGATGGAGAAATATTTAGCAGAACAAAAATTAAATGTTACTACTGTAAAAATGTGAATATTTGTAGCCAATACTCAATTTCTGTCAAGCATTATTTTTTTTGCTTGTTTTGTACTCTGCAGCACTTTGCAAATAAAGTTGGATTGGACTGGATTATGTAGTTTTAATTTAGTTGATAAATTGTCCACTAATGCACTACAATATGACAAAAGTCCACCAACGTGCTTGTGAGTTGGAGTATTTCTCATCTTGTTTTTGTGCTTGGATGAAGTGCACCTTTTGTTTTGACCAGACATATTTAAACGTGGTAAATGGAGTCGGCGCGCTCAGATACTGCCGGCTCGCAGTGGCTCTCTGCTGTTGTGAGCGTGGTCTTACCGTGTCTGGACTGCTGGCCCGCCTCTCCCGGCAGACACGCGGACACTACTGCTCGGTGCCATGCCGGTGTCTGGCCGGGGCTTTCCAGCAGACGCACCATAATCTTAGTTAACAATTTCAAAACGCTTCTTTCTGCCTGCGACTCGAACGCCTGGTTTTGATGCAGCCTGAGGAGATCCGCTTTTAACTGTGCGTCGAGCAGCAGGGCGTCCGCTATGTGCCCGTGCTCCATGACTGCGCTTTCCAGCCAGAGCAGGAAGTCTTTTGTGTTTCGGGGGGGGTGCGAGCTCTCCAGCAGGCTCCGGAGCGACCACTTGATGAGCAACAGCGCCGTGTCCTTGGCCAAAGCGTGGGGCTCCGTTTGGTCTCCAGGCCGTGCCGTTTGGCCTTGGGGGGAGGAAAACACGGGCGTCCAGTGACAGAGCACGGCGCACAAGGGCAGCGGGCTCAGGTCCGGTGGGGGGTCCTCCGCTGTCTCTGGGACGGCCTCGGCAGACGGCAGCGCCCTTTTGGGACGAGCCTGGGAGCCCGGAGCTTTGGAGCGGATTTTGTCTTTTGCAGTGGCTGTGGAAAAGAGCAGAAAAATTGTTTTTTTTAGTGTTTTTAGTGTTTAAAGCAAACATATTCAACTTCAACTATCAAATCAAGTCCAATTTACCAGATATTTTCTCTTTTTTGCTGGTTTATTTCAGGGTTTGTGCGAGTTCAGTCTAGATCCTGGTTTAGTCCTGGTTTAGTCCTGCTTTAGTTCTGCTTTAGTCCTGCTTTAGTCCTGCTTTAGTCCTGGTTAGTAATAGTCCAGTCCTAGTTTAACCTTCCTTCAGTACTGGTTCGGCAACTAAATTTTGTTGTTGTTGTTGTCTTTTTTTGTTGTTTGTTTTTGTCTCACTAAAAAGCAAAATATAAAAAAAGAGAAAAAAAGATTAAAAAAAAAAAAAGCCTTTTGCATTTTAATTCCCCACAAAATCTCTGTAGCAATTGTTTTATGCGCATTATTGAAACAAACCGTCACGGCCCTCGGGAAAAATCAGGCTCTAAGGAAATATTTCTAGGTCAAATTTGAGGATCTTTGCCACAACACAATCCACTTTGTGTTACAAACATCCGTGACTGTGGCTGGAATGAGCAAGTGAGGAATATCTTACTTATGGGCGCTTCAGGTCGAGTTTAAACCACTAAATCGTCACTTTTCAACCACTAAAGTTTTATCAAAGTATATCAAAAAAACTGTGCAAAGGTTTATATATTCCAACTAGGTCTATGCAATCTTGACAAGAATTTATCCATCTACTTTTTATCCTGATAACAATAATAAGACGATATTTATGTCAGTCCAACAGGAATGTGTCTTTAAACGTATCAGTTGAGGTTTAATTATCATTCCAAACCACACCAATCTTCACAAATCACTATTTCAATTGTATCAAAGTACGTCAAAAAGTGTGCAAAGAAAATATATTCCTACTCCATGGTAATTGTCAGGATAATAAAAACAACGTCACTTTTTTATTCATGGTGTCAATAATCGTAAAGCGTCTCTGAAAAGCTGGAGCGCTCCATGTGACTGGAGAAAGCTGGTTAAACTCACGGAGCAGGTGTTTGAGCTGGTGTTGTGTGGCACACGCTGTGGAGCTGCTGGAGGAGCTGGCTGTGGCGCTGCAGAGAGGCCCAGCAGAGGAGCAGGCTCAGGGCTTCACAGCAGGACAGAGGCTCTGGGAGGAGGGTGAAGCGCTCCGCCTGTGCGCTCGTTACCATGGACGCCGTGTAATGTTTCAGCACCGAGCTGTACGTCTGGAGGAACAGGCTCAAGTGGCTGGCCTTCACGCCCAACCTGGAAGAGAGAATCAGTATAAATATGTCTTTTGCAGACATTAAAGGGAGTGTAGAGTGGTCGTGTAGATAACATGTCCCGACTTTACAACGGGGGCGTTTAAAAACCTTCATTGTAGACGTTAGAAACCTTATAAAGTGCATGTCCATCAGGATTTCGTTTCAGATCAAATATAAGTGGCGTCTGTAAACACACACCGACACTAGAGGACACACAGGAGCATCTCCAGGTCCGCCTTTAGGAACACCTTTGAACAGACGCCCATTTTTTGTCCCGTAGGCTTTATCAAATGAAATGGGGCAGAGACTGGGGAAGGACATTACAGCAAATTCGAAACCGGATTCGAACTCACGATGCTGTGGTTGCTCACATGGAGTGCACAAGTGCTATCCACTAGGCCACCGAGCGGCACCTGATGCCTATACTAAACTGGGTAATGACCCAAAGGACAAGGTCGCGGATACAAGAGGTCAAAATGAGTTTGCTTCGCAGGGTGGCTGGGCGTTCCCTTAGAGATGGGGTGAGGAGCTCAGTCACACGGGAGGAGCTCGGAGTAGAGCCGCTAATCCTGCCACTTTAAATGCAACTATTCATCACTCACTGCACTGTCACTTTCTGCACTACAACTGTAAATTGAACTGTAATCTTGTGTACATAGTAATGCTTATTTTTATTTTATACTATAGTAATTTGAAATTGTTTCTTAACGCATGCCCTTTGGATTTCATATATGTTGTTTTTATTATTGATCAGTGTTTTATTAATTATTCATTATTTAACAAGTTCCTATGTTTGTGAATTTTGTTCATTGACAATGGCAATAAACCCCTTCTGATTCTGAGAGGAGCCAGCTGAGGAGGCTCGGGCATCTGTTCCGGATGCCTCCTGGGCACCTCCCCAGGGGGGTGTTTCGGGCATGTCCCACCGGGAAGAGGCCCTGGGTAAGACCCCAGTTCCCAGGTCAGCATGTCCCTGCTTAGACGGCTGCCCCCCGCGACCCCGACCCGGATAAGCAGAAGAAGATGGATGGTTTTCTTTTGTTAATGATTGCTGTTGTGTTGTTCCAAACTTGAAAATAATAACTAAAATGTATCTAACTTCCCTGCTAACCTCCATGAAGTGTGCTAATATGAGCGAACAGCATCTCTTCTCTATTTGGATGCAACAGAATCAACCTAATTCAATATAAAAGGACATAAGGTGATATCGCCAGTTTACCTGAGGTGCTTGGTGATGGTCGATGCCACGCAGACAAACTCGCAGGTGAGCGGGAAGGGCAGACACTTCACTGCCTTCACTGCATTCTCTTCGGGTGGAACTGACCCAACTCTGTCCAGCTGCTCCTCCTTTTGCCCTAGGTTCGTCCGCCACAGAGAATGAACCAGCTCGATGATGGCGCCGAGCTGCTGTTGGTATACACATTTTCTGAAAAAGAAAGGAAAATATGATCCATTAGTGTTATCGTTATTGAATACCTCTGCTTCGGCATCTCATGTTTTAGAACATTACTTCATATCAGTTAGGCGTTTTCCATGTCAGGACTTGAGTAAGAGCCCCATCTACTGGCTCTAAAACAGAGGGAATTACATAGCTCTCCCGACACGCTAACAGATGTTCTGAGCATTTCTGCCATCAAATTTCGTCTGACAATGATTAAGGACTTAGAAAGAAGAAGATCCCGGCGCTCTATTTATGGCGCTCTATTTATGACATCACAAAACTGGGAAACTTGAAACGGTGTCTTTTGAGGCTCAGAAAGAGAAGATTACTCAACAGGATTCATACAACGAGCGTGAATAAAGCTAAAAACAACTCCAGCTGTGTTCCACTAATGTTACAACATGGTTAAAAGGCTCAATACAGGCCATTTAGCATAATATGTGTCCTTTAAATTAGCACTCACCGTTTATCAAGTAGAAGTATGATCCAGCTCAGCAGTCCACAGTTTTTAGTGAGGTTATAGGCGGCGTGGGTCCCTTTGGCAGCATGGCACAACACCCGCAGGATCTGGGCCTTTTGGAGAGCAGAACCAGCCGTGGATTTATATCATTCATTCAGATACTCTTGAGTCTTACACAAATACAGTACGTGTGAAGGCGAATTCAGGACACAAGTGAGTTTGGAACAAGTCATACGTGTCCAACATGTTCAAGAGAGAAAGAGTAAAAAAAAAGAAACAGAGACTTTGAATGTGATGCAGATGAACTAATAGTCCAGATAACTATCAACGATTATTAAAATAGTCAACAACAGAGGTCAATGGTGAGTAATGGCATATTCTCCTGTGAGAGCTCAAATAAAATCTAAAAAGTGAAAGAAAGCTGCTACAGTATAAATATAAATGTCTATAAAAACTCTGCTAAAACAGTTTATAGAGAACAGGTAAACAACGTCACACTGCAGCTACGCCCGCATTTAACACTGATGCATTTAACACTAATGCATTTAACACTGATGCATTTAAACACTGATGCAATTTAACAATGATGCATTTAACACACACAGAGCGGATTTCTCCTTAAATGAAATGCTGGTGTGTGTCCTTGCTTTGAGGAAATGAATTGTCATGTGTGTGAGTTTCCTTCGGTGATAAAGTGTCCTTTATCTCCCCCTGCTGTTAGCAAACAAGCTAGCAAAGCTCTGCACAGTCGGAGCATAAAACGGAGAAACCACTTTCAGTCCACATTTTACAGCGCAAAGTTAATCCGAGCTAAACAATTAGCGTTACAAGACTGCATTTTAACTAAATTAATTTCAGATATCAGCGAAAAAGCAAACGAAAATCATAACCGCACGCCATTTGTATGAAATCTTATTGGCTGATGGAATGTTGTGAAGTCACGCGAGCAGCAACCTGTGACACCGACACCACTCCTATAGTTTAACTGAGCTGAAGCAGGTCAGGTCTCTCAGGTAGAAAGGCAGATGTTTGACCTGGTTTATTCAGAATCAGAATCAGAATCAGAATCAGAAAGAAAGTTTATTGCCATTGTCAATGAACAAAATTCACAGACATAGGAAACTTGTCTCGGCCTTATTGTTCATATATTGTCTCTGCCTTATTGTTCATATCTCTGGAATTACTAGGCCTATTCTCATTAAACAAAAACTGCAACAAAGTTCAACATCTTCTCTATTAATAGTTTCAGCCCTTACTAGAGCTTCTGGAATATCTGGTGTACAAATACCTGGGTGCCCTCGTCACACAGGGCGGAGGAGAAGCAAAAGAGTCCATAAAGGAAAGTAGGGAATAAGCAAAGGAGAAAGTGCGAAGTCAAAAAGGAAGGAAAGAAAAGAAAGCAACCGCGAAAAGTGAAGAGTGACGAGAGATTCATGTAAAGTAAACGAAATCGAAAGCGAGAGCGTGAAAAATTCAGACCCTCGCACTAACCATGCTCAGACACCGACAAAATCTCCTCCACAGCGTCCGATCACATGATCGTACTCACCCACAATCGCTCACAATAGACCCTAATTCAAACTCAGGGTGCTAGTAACAAAGGAACCGCCCCCTTCGCTCTGAGGAGGAAAGGAGAACAGCCCAAATAAAGAGGCATAGCGTCCACAACGGTCTCTTAGACGTTTCACATACACTTCCACTTCCGACCGAGCACACTCAGGTCACGATTTAAATGTTTGCTTCTAACACATGTCATTAATGTGCAGTTGTCCCATATTAAATAAAATAAACACTAGGACATAATTAACGAAGCTCGTTCCAGAACAAGTACGATGTTGAGTTTGTTGAGATGCAGCAGCATAGTGAGACACAGGTTTTTACAATTTTGGTGTAATAAACTTGCATTAAAACTGAAAAAAATATGGATTATTATTGTTCAAACCTGGCAGTGTGATGTTAATGTTTAGGTGCCCCATCTCAAAATGAATCTGCAGTTTATCTGAGGTTCTATCAAGACTTGTGTGACCATTTAATTTCCACTCCCAACTTTTCTATCTTTTTTTTCACTGGAGCTGCGAGCCAGATCTCTATTCTCAGCTGTGTGTAACCTTTAGACAGTAATGTGTTACCAATGGGTGCCATAGTACATTTCTCACCTGTCCATTATGTTCCCAAGTCATAGAGGGCAATGTGGTAAAGAATGAGTAATTGACTTATCCACATTTGAGTAAAATATGTGTGTCATTTTCAATTTGTTATTCTGCATGAGAAGATCCATGTCGGCTTGTCCCATAACAGTGATTTGCTAGGTGCATGAATGGGTGTTTTTCTACCCTTCCACTTGCAATAGACATTGTTTTCTTTGGCTGAGTCAACTACACAGCCATTGACTGTCGCGAAAGGGGTCCTAACATACGGGAAAACAATGAAACAAACTAGATAACGATCTCCAAATGTCATAGTGATGGATTGTTTAAGCATAAAAAGGCCTTCACTGTTGTAATTAGCCACACAGAGGTGCGAGGCAATGAGAACGAGTGCAGGGCTGCCAGATAAATCAAAGAGCAGAATAAATTGCTTAGTTCAAAAGAGAAACAATAATGACAGTACCACAAACTTATCTTCACTTGACACCATTAAAGAAGGTTGGACTTTTACGCCTATTTTAGTTCACACCTCTGGCTACATGTCTGATTTAGCACATTTAGATTATTTGGAGTTCATAAACGCAGTGCTTAGGAGAGAGTTCTGAAGCGGTTCCATTGCGCGCTGCAGATCAGATGCGGAGTGCAGCCTCATTGCATCAGCTTCGTATCATTCGCTAGTTGTTACGATGTCCCACGCTTCATATTAGTCCACCACCTGAGAACACTGCAGATGTTTTGGGATCATCTTGCTGACGTCCTCGGCAGGCAGAGTGACTCAAAACCTGCAGTCAGACGTCGGTCGTGATTGCCATGGAGTAAGTTCTAACCGCCCATGTGGAAACCTGCTTTTACGGGCCCCAACACAGCCCACACCATTGAGCACGTGGACGTGTGTGTATGTGGGCAGGGAGATGGGACTTTTGGAGAACGCGCAGCATAGCGCACCTCACCTTTCCCCTGCTGGTTTAACACTAAGCAAAAAGTTGAGCAGGGCGGTGGGTTATCTGCGTTCAGACTTTACGCGCCATGCGCTCTGTGAGTGGACTGGGAAGCATCTCTCGTTTGCGCGCGGCGATGTTGAACATTACGGACACGGAGAATTGAATGAGATACGGGCTTAGGATTCTTTCTGCCTCGTACATCTTTATACTGCCTTCATTTAAAGGGTGGAGTGACTAACCGGGGATTTCACCTTCTAAAAATGAGCGTTTTGCGTTCTTTGATGTTGTAAGATTGCATTTAGGAAACAGTGGACTTCCACCTGTACATCAGTGCAGATTCCGGACACAGCCCAGCGTCATACTTTCAGCCTGATCAATGGATGCCCAACACGCTGCTACACTGACTGCGACGCGCTGCTTCATAAATCCTCCCTGTTCGCGATGATGCTTAGGAGTCTCGCTGTTGGCGCAATCGGATGCTCTAAATGTCGTATTCCATCCACTGCGTTCCTAATGTCCCGTGGTCTATGCGGCATTCTCTGCATTAAAGATGTTGCGTTGACCTTGGCAGGGCGTCAGAGGTTGCTTCCTCCTGATAGTTGGCTTTGGCTGCTGACTGGACCGTACTGGGGAGCTTTAGCAGGTGTTGTTATGTTGACCTGTGCCATTCACCCTTAATCCTGTGGCTGGCGCATGGAAATTACAGTCAGGAAGAACTTGCTGCCCAACCTCATCTTCCAGAAATTGTATTAAGGCACCTGCCTATATGTGTGGGGCTATAAAAGATGTCATATTTAGACGTGTCACTGAACAAGTTATCTCATCACCATCCTTCAGGGATGTTAGTGATGTGACTGTCCATTAAGATGCTGAGGAGAGGGCCATAAGATGCTCCGCGCCGCGGATGGGGTTTCAATTTTTGCAGGAATGAGCATTTGCTTAGCAACTTCAGAATGAGATTAAAAGTAGAGAGCTCATCTTTCTAATGTAGACGAACAGAACAACCTGTGGTCTGCTTTGCCAAACCCTCACTAACACTGGAGACTAAAGAGCCTTGCCCGTTACTGGTGCTAATTTATGATGTAAGGTATTACTTTGCAGCAGAAACTGGTACTCTTTAGAAATTGCCTCAGTCACACTTTTCCCATGTGTAAAACTACAGATTCACAGTGTTACTGGATCACAGTCGCGTTTCAACCCACTGTCCATGTACATGCGTGTCGATCTCTGGGCAGGTCGCAGCGAGGCCATCTGTTCTAGCTGCAGGCACAAGACACTTCAAGTTTGCTACAATTCTTTCAGAAACTAGAGCCAAAAACAAACTTTTAAACTGTATGTACAAATAGGACAGTTAACAAATATCTCTACCAAAGTGCGGGCAAATAACAGTGATTCTTCAACATCTTGAATTCCATGCTCAACGCTTGATCTGTTTGCTTGTTGTATTATTTTATCTTGTATAAATCCTATACATAGTTGACCCACAGGTCTGGGATCAGATAGTCATTCCAATGCTGCTGGCTGCTGCTGCTGGCTTGCTGCTGTTCTGGCTGCTGTCGTGTCGTGATCTGCAGGGGCCCACCTGCTGAGGAATGCCATTGTGCGTTGGTATACTAGTCTGAGTGGGTTTAGTCCAAATTACCGCCTCCAGATGAATCACTCGACTGGGAATAATACTCAGCAGACTATTTGTTTTACATTTTTGGCTCTCACATCCTGTTTGAAGCAAAGGACAGTTTTTCTTCTCCCATGTCCGACATGAAAGTTGCGATCTAAAAAAGCTAGATTGCCAACAGCTCACTTTATGAAATCAGCAAATTGTATTTAATTAATTAATTAATTAAATTCAATTTTAACAAACTCTGATTGATGACATATCCCTTCATAAAAAACCTCACAAATCACATTCAAATAAATTTTATTAGTAAATGGCAAACCCAAACAGCAGTTGCCTCAAAGGGTCAACTACCACAAAGGGCAAGTTTGTTGAATTGCAACATTTAATTGTAAAGTTCAAGGTTTGGAATTGAAATCTCTATGAGACAGTAAAAACTTCCAAGTCAGAATACTCAATCAAATGTAAACATTTTCAGTTGTTAAATTTCTCAAAATGATGGGGGACAATACATTCTGAATTAGTTTGGTAAACGATAGGTAACATAGATGCAATAGATTTAAGTGTCATTAATAATTCACAGACACATTAGCATGCTGGTCTCACACCGCGTGTAGCTGTTCACATGACCTAACATACCCTCCAAAGCAATTACTTTACATGCTCCCTAAGCAATTTAGCATCAAACATTGGTTGGAAGAAACAAGCTGACATGTTAAATATAGGTTATGTGTCCTGTAATGATTTAGTATATTTATATAGTATATAGGAATTATATATAAATAAAATATATATTTGTTAAATATAGACCAAATATATATTTTTATTTAAATAATAAATATTATTTTATTCATTAAAAATGTGTACTAGTGACTTCGGTTACCACTGCCCTTTGTTACTTTTTCCTATTAAGTAAGTTTTCAATGTGCCTGTAGGCACTGGTCATCCTCCACTTTGATTCTCTTTTCATAACCATGGTGTCTTTCCTTTACGTAAAAGCTATAAACGTCATAACACAACACCATTATACTCTGTATGTTCAGTGTTGGTGACCAATACGAATTATGAGTGACCCCAAGATGGCCTTGATTAAGTTGCTAAGTAATAAGTGCCTAAGAATACATACCTGCAAACAGTTTGACATTTGTGTTAATTAATGAGCTATAAATTCCAAAACGATTTCGTTGATGTAATTTACCAAACAGCAAGTCTCCTATAAGTCCCAGAGCCTGGTGTGAATTTCATGGTTGAAACAATGACTTTGGTGATCCATATGTTGAAAAATTAATGTTTTGCCTGTAGTGGTAGGACAATACATTATCACAAGCAAATATATAAATATATTCAGAGCCAACTGTGCCTGGTATTACACATAGAAATTGCAACTCCTGTAGAAGACGAATATATTTGTTCCTTTATTAATAAAAGGAGTGTGTATAATACCTTAGAAAAAATATTTCATGCTAAGAACATAACCCTAGTATTTCAAATTCGACTATAACTATAATATCTATTAAGATATGACAGTTCACACTTCGATGATATCAGTCCAAAAATACGAATATACAAATAGGTGGTTAAATAAATAATAACAACAGAGATATGCTCATCTTCATTACATGAACAGTGGTTGTGCTATGAAAATTTCACCATCTGCTCGTAGTAGGAAACCCTGGATGAAAATTAGAAATGAAATGGTGTTGGAAAGGGAATACCTTGATATTCCTGAACTACTTCACCAACATTTCCTATTTTCTTGGTTTATTATTGTGAGTCATTTGATACAGCTAACAAAGACAATAACTCTACCATACAAAACAACTACAGTTGAACAATAGGTAATTTGATTTAATGGGCAGACCTACATTTTAGAACAATAGGAAATGGCTTTAAAAATACACATTCCCTGATGCTACAATTTCAACTAATGTATTATGTGTGCCAAAAATGTCAAAACACGGTAATCCTATCCGCGTGTCACATGTGCATTTTCTCCATTCTTCTGGATTTAAATTCAACGATATGAATTGTTGTATTATGAATGGTGCTTAACTAGTTGCATGTCCTCAGGTCCGCATCACATCATCACAATCAGTTGCAAGCTTATTTGAAAGCTGCCTTTTTTTATGTTTTCGTTAATTTACACATATTTTTCTTACTCAAATTCAGAGGCTGCATTCTTTATTCGGGGACAATCCATACTAAAAACTTGATATATTATGTCATTTGTTCTCCAAATGGAATTATGAGTAGCATTCTTTGTGTTGGTCACAAGAAGCAGACTGCCGTTCACGAGACGCACGTTATGACCTCAATCGCAGTAGCTATAATGGGCGTGAGCAGAGTGAAAATTGATGTCAATTTCCCAGGTACGTCAGTCGCTGTAAGAAGTGAATTGGAAATACCAAAAGTACCACCGATTAAACGCAATGATCGCTACATTTCAGGGATGTCTTTCTTGTAAAACAAACTAAGTAATTATTACTTTATATATCTATAAACCGTATTGTGTTCAACAGTGTGGGGTAGAAGGAATGTTGTATAACTTTAACCAATATTTGACTTCATTCTACAGTAAGAAGAAATGTGATTTTATTCTCGAATTTTCCACATAAAAGTCACCTCAAGACTTTGATTGAATCACAAATTGCTGGCTCCCGTTTATACTAGTATGTGATTTGCTGTTTGGCATTCAAGATAATTTAAATGACATAAACAGATATCAAAATACATCAATCACTTCTAGGACCACAAATTTCAGAATTACAGTGTTAAATGTTGACTTTTATTTATTTGGATTATGTATGAAGACAGTTTTGTATCAGGGTCACTAATAGTGATATTTTCGAAGGCCGTGTATTGGGCAGGGTCTTCTAGTAGTGAGTTGGATTAAATTTATG